>PVIR01000509.1:142878-173771 GCA_004026965.1 Petromus typicus
AGCTCAGTGGTTCCGGCGCCTGTCTTGCAAGCGCAAGGGCCCGGGTTCGATTCCCCGGTAACCACATAACAATACTGGGTGTGGAGACCCACACCCAGCAGCAACCAGTACCACATACCACAGTGCCGGGCGTGGTGGCTCACGCCTGTAATCCCAGCACTCGGGAGGCAGAGGCAGGAGGATTGTGATGTGAGTTTGGGGCTGAGCTCAGGGCCAGCCTGAACCACAAAGCGAGATCTTGTCTCAAAAAACCTAAAAAAAATAAAAATAAAAATAAAAAGGGGGCCGCAGATTTAGCTCAGTGATTGCAGTGCCTGTCTTGCAAGCGCAAGGGCCAGGGTTGCATCCCTGGTAACCACACAACAATGCCAGGCTTGGTGACTCACCCCAGCAGCAACCAGCACCACATACCACAGTGCCGGGCGTGGTGGCTCACGCCTGTCATCCCAGCACTCGGGAGGCAGAGGCAGGAGGATTGCTGTGATGTGAGTTCGAGGCTGAGCTCAGGGCCAGCCTGAACTACAAACTGAGACCCTGCTTCAAAAAAATAAACAAAAAATGAGCTGGTGACATAGCTCAGAGGTAGAGCGCCCCAGTTCAGTGCCCAGCACCACAAAGAACAAAGTCACTGAGGGCCCTCGTGTGTTCTCCCAGCCAGCAAGACTTAGGATCTCAGTGTCCCCACAGACCTGCCCCTGCTCACTGTTCTTGCTGCCTTTAGGGCTTCCAGCTGCCCAAGCCACCAGAGCCCCCTTCTGTCGAGGTGGAGTACTACACCATCGCTGAGTTCCAGTCTTGCATCTCGGACGGGATCAGCTTCCGGGGCGGACAGAAGGCAGAGGTAAGCCTTGGCGCTGTGTGCCTCCCTGCGGCCACGGGTGGGGCAGGCACCCTGGTGTGGGTCCCGACAGCAGGCTTTGGGGTGGAGGGCGGGCGGAGATGGCACCAAAGCCTGCCACACAGCCATGAGCCCTTGCTGGATGCTCCGAAGTGCCACGGGCAACCACAGCAACGCAGGAGCCAGGAATGGAGTGCCAGGAAGAGGGGGCTGCTCACTCGGCACAGGGAGTGGTTGTTGTTACATTTCCGGCTTCATCTCAGGCACTCCACACTGCTGTCCCCGCCTTTTTTTTTTTTTTTTTCTGAGACAGGATCTGGCTAAGTCTCCAAGCTGTCCAAGCAGGGCTCTAACTTCTGATCCTCCTGCCTCAGCCTCCCAGAGTGTTGGGCTTATCGGCATGGGCCACTCCGCCAGACTTTCACTGCTTCAATTGCAGAGCCTCTCAGAGCCCAGAATTGGGGTGGCACCACATCACCCCACCCAGGCTTGTGTAACTCCTCGAGTCTTTTCCCTCAGGAGTTGTCAGGGAGCCGGAAGTGCTGTTTTGGGGGGAAGAGCCAGGCAGGTGGGGTGACACAGACGACCCGCACTGGCCGCGTCCTCTCCACAGGACCCCAGCTCAGACGCCACCACTTGTCACTCACAGGCTCTGAGTGTCCCCTGCAGAGGGAGAGACCCTCAGCCTCCTCACTGGTCTTCTGGCACCAGTGCAGCTTTCCCCTGGGGATACGGTCCAGTCCCTGTGGGCGCCTGAGGGAGGCCGCAGGCAGGCCCAGCCCTGCAGGACCCCTCTTTCCCTTAAGCTGGCTCTCACACCTGTGGCAGAGTCTGACTTATAAATGAAGCAGGGGGGAATGTCAAGAAGAGCTACAACTATCATTATCGTCTTAACAATGCATGTAATAAGAACCGCTTGTTTCTGGAATTTTTTCATTGAGTCTTTTGGTTCTGCAGTTGACTATGTCTAGCTGAAGCCACCGAAAGCTAACCTTGGTTAAGGATACACCACTGCATTTAGTGGCCTATACGGAGCACATTCTAGGGGACAAGGGGGTCTGTGACTCGGTCACTTTCTTGAGTGGCTTTGTGTAGTCAAAATTAAATCCAAGTCCTGCACAGGACACCGTCAGCTTCCTGGCAGCCTCTGCCCACTGACCAGGGACATCCTCAACCTGGCATTTCTGTCACATGTCTTGCACTTGGAGCTAGCACTGCAAGAGAAGTTGCTTTCTCTGGAGACAGATTTCTGGAAGGCCTGCAGGCTTCATGCTCAGGGCCCACCTGATCGGGGTGTTCAGCACGGGGTGGCCAAGCGGAAGGATGGAGGAGGGCAAGGGAGGACAGCGGGTCTGAGGAGCTTGCTTCGGTGCTTCCTCGCTCCCTCTCTGCGGTACCACTGCTTTCATACCCTCTCTGCGGTTCTTCCTCTAGTCCCAACTTACCTTCCTGTGTGTTCCCCAGTCCGAGGAACCCCTGCACATCCAGCAGGGGTTCCTCGTCTTAACAATGTATGTAATCATCCTATCGCCTCCTACATCGATAGTCCTGGTGCTGGCCCATCTCAGGTAGAAGCTTCCTCAGGGAGGCAGCCCCTGGACTAGTTCATACTGTGTGGAATGCCCCGGAGCCCCTCATCCTTTCTGTAGGAAACTGTTCAACCCCAAGGAGTCTCTTCAGCTAAGGAGGTTTCATTTCCACAGACAGTGAAGCGCCCACAGGCAGTGGCTGCTGGCAGGTGTGCCCGTGGGCCCAGGCCGCAGGACTGCACTCAGCATTTCACTCACTGACATCGTCCGTGCTCACCTGAGACCTTCCAAGGGATCTCAGAGGGGGTCAGGCAGTGCAGGTGGGAGGACGGGGGCAAAGGGCAGCTCCTCACTCACCTGGGTCGGGGCGAATGGAGAGTTTGAGCTGGGAGCGGTGGCAGCTTGAGGGGAGGCGGGATCTGCTCAGCCAGTGTGGAAAGAGAGCTGGAGGGTCAGCACAGGGCCATGCAGGGCGAGAGCGTCCACCTGGGGGATGTCACAGAGCCAGGCTGTTTTTGCACCATGCTGAGTCGTGAGCTGCTTACCCAGCTGCTCCGTCTGTCCCCTGTAAAGTGGAGACGGAAAGCTCTCTGTGTCCTGGCTCGCAGGGTCCCAGAGACTCCAGCTCAGTGCCCACCTGCCCTCTGCTCCCAGGTCATCGACAAGAACTCCGGCGGCTGGTGGTACGTGCAGATTGGAGAGAAGGAAGGCTGGGCCCCCGCCTCCTACATCGACAAGCGCAAGAAGCCCCACCTTAACCGTCGCACGAGCACGCTGACCCGGCCCAAGGTGCCCCCTCCGGCCCCCCCCAGCAAGCCCAAGGAGGCGGAAGAGGCCCTCGTGGGAGCCAGCGAGAGCCAGGAGTCCCCGCTGAAGCTCAAGTATGAGGAGCCTGAGTATGACATCCCTGCCTTTGGCTTCGACTCGGAACCAGAGCTGAGCGAGGAGCCCACGGAGGACCGAGGCCCGGGGGACAGGCGGCCCGGCCAGCCCCGCAGGCCCTCGCCTGTCTCATCCCTGCAGCGAGCCCGCTTCAAGGTGGGCGAGTCCTCCGAGGACGTGGCGCTGGAAGAGGAGACCATCTACGAGAACGAGGGCTTCCGGCCGTTCGCGGAGGACACCTTGTCAGCCAGAGGCTCCTCGGGGGACAGTGACTCTCCCGGGGGCTCTTCGCTGTCGCTTGCCAGGAAAAACTCCCCCAAGTCGGGCTCCCCCAAGTCTTCATCGCTGTTAAAGCTTAAGGCAGAGAAGAACATCCAGGCAGAACTGGGGAAGAACCACTCCTCAGCCTCCTTTTCCTCGTCCATCACCATCAACACCACCTGCTCCTCCTCCTCCTCCTCCTCCTCCTCCTCCCTGTCCAAGAACAGTGGTGAGCTTAAGCCCCGCTCTGCCTCGGACGCAGGCGTCCGAGGCACTCCCAAGGTTGGCGCCAAAAAAGACGCTGACTCGAAGGCCGGGCTGACCTCCTGCACTCGGGCCAAGCCGTCACTCCGGCCCAAGCCACTGCTGAACCGCTCCGAGTCGCAGAGCCAAGAGAAGATGGATATCAGCACTTTACGGCGCCAGCTGAGACCCACAGGCCAGCTCCGGGGGGGCCTGAAGGGCTCTAGGAGTGAGGAGTCAGAGCTGCCCCCCCAGGCCGCCCCAGAGGGGCCCAGCGAGGGATCCCGGAGAGGCTCGGCTGACGTCATCACCCTCTCCACTGCCACCCCACCGTGTCCCCCCAGGAAGGACTGGGAAGGGGCGGCCGCCTCCTACGTGACCTGCAGCGCCTACCAGAAGGTCCAGGACTCCGAGATCAGCTTCCCCGCGGGCGCCGAGGTGCAGGTGCTGGAGAAGGTGGACAGCGGGTGGTGGTACGTGCGGTTCGGGGAGCTGGAGGGCTGGGCGCCCTCCCACTACCTGGTACACAGCCCGCAGGAGCAGTCGGAGCCCAGTAGCACCGAGCCGGAGGCAGTGAGGGGCCGGCAGGGCGAGGGCAAGTCGGACAGCCTGGAGAAGATGGAAAGGCGCGTGCAGGCGCTCAACAGCGCCAACCAGAGCAAGAGGGCCACGCCGCCCGTGCCCTCCAAGCCCCCCGGGGGCTTCGGCAAGCCCTCGGGCGCGGCCGTGAAGATGAGGAATGGTGTGCGGCAGGCGGCGGTCAGGCCCCAGTCAGTGTTCGTGTCCCCGCCACTCAAGGACAACAACCTGTCCTGCGCCCTGCGGAGGAACGAGTCCCTCACAGCCACCGACGGCCTTCGTGGCGTCCGCCGCAACTCCTCCTTCAGCAGTGCGCGCTCCGCAGCCACTGAGGCCAAGGGCCGCCTGGCTGAGCGGGCTGCCAGCCAGGGCTCAGACTCTCCCTTGCTGCCCTCTCAGCGCAACTGCATCCCCGTGTCCCCTGTGCGCCCCAAGCCCATCGAGAAGTCCCAGTTCATCCACAATAACCTCAAGGATGTGTATGTCTCCATCGCCGACTACGAGGGGGATGAGGAGACCGCCGGCTTCCAGGAGGGTGTGTCCATGGAGGTGCTGGAGAGGAACCCCAACGGCTGGTGGTACTGCCAGATCCTGGACGAGGTGAAGCCCTTCAAGGGCTGGGTGCCCTCCAACTACCTAGAGAAGAAGAACTAGCAGGGCGCAGAGGGTCCTTCCAGTCACAGTGTGCCGCTGTCGCTGCTGCTGGGTGACCAGTGACATGTGGACAGAGGGAAGGACGGCTGGGAAGAGGCGGGGGAGGACAACACGAGACCTGCAAAAGTGAGGCCTCCCCCGCACGCGCCTGCCGGAAGGGAGGGTGTGAGCGGTAAAGGGAATGGGGGCGGGATCCGGGCGCGCCCCTGGTGACTGTGAACGGACTAGGCCACGTAGGAAGCCCCAGCCGTGCCTTTGCTGCAAACCTAAAAAGCGGTGGTTATAGCTGCCCTACTCTGCTCCTCTGGGGCTGGCGTCCTGCCCTGGAGGTGGCCCTTGTATTGTCCTAACCTGTATTTGTGAGTGCTTCGAGTTTCCCAGGGACGGCCTCTGCCCTCTTTGTAGGTTTGAATGAAGACACCACTGGCCCTGGGGCTGGCAGGTGCCTCGGAAGCTCATGTCCCTCTGGGCCAGGACACTGTCATTGTCTTGTAGCTGAGGAAGAAGCAGTTCCAAAGTGCCAGCGAGGGCCGTCCTTCATAGATGCCCTCCCCTGGCCTCGAGCGTCAGGCCCGCCTCCTCAGGCCCTGGAGGAGGGTCCCGCGAGGCTCTGTGATCTGCAGGCCCTGGGGGGGTTTCTCCGCGGTATTTCCTGTGCATGTTTCCGGGAGGGTTATTATTTGGGGGGTTATATGTCAGGCCTTTGGCTTTGGGCTTACTCTCCGGTTATGGGGGAGTCTAAGCAGGCCAGCTTCACGTAGGGAGGATGGGTAGTGGGTGGGGTTTCTGTTGTAAGGGGGTCTGTTTGGGTTCTGGTTCCACGTGTTTCCCTGCTGCACACCGAGTCGTTTTGTTTGGTTTCTGCGGTGTGGACAGTGCCGGCCCAGGTGCGGCACTCGAAGAGGAATGGGGGCTGGGGAAGCCCAGGTCCCAGACTGATGGAAAGCTTCTCCCTGCCCACCCTCCCGGGAGGTGCAAGCCCTTCTAGAGGCAGGGCTGTGCGGAGGGAGGGCCAGACACTGGCAAGGGGGCAGCTGCCGGCTGCGGGCGCCCACCTCTGTGTAAATTCTCCCGCTCGGCGAGGCTGAAAGCCTTACACAGGACCTGTGGAGAAGCAGCCGTGGCCCCCGGCCTGGGCAGAGAGGACCGGAACGGACACCACCAAGCACTGCCTTGGGCCTGCTGGCAACGCTGCAGAGGAGATAGAGGCCCCTGTGCCAGGCGCCAGTACAGTCTTCCCGCGGGGCAGTGCCCCAGTGAAGACAGAAGCAGAGGATGGAGTCCCTGTAGGTCCTCTGCCAACTCTGGGGTGTGTTTTCTCACTGCGGGGGAGCCTCGCGAGAAGCCCGGGGCTCCCCGCGGGTGATGGGAGTGGGCTCCCACCTGTGCCTTTGTTTGGGACAGAGCCGCCTGCAGTATGGACAAGCTGCTGCTCCCCCAGGCCAGCGGCAGCCCGTGGGCGGTTGCCAGGTCCCAGCGGCCTCGCCTGAGTCCCCCGGGCCACACGGACTTCACGGCCTTTGTCAGAGGGCCGTGACCAGGCGGTTTTGTTTCCCTTTATTTTGCTCATGAGTTTAAAATTGAAATTAGTTATTTTTTTTCTGCTGGACAGTATTAAATAGAGCAGGATGTTGAGTTAATCTGCTAGATTGCAGTACTAATGGTAGTGGTTTAGTTTCTTCCTATTAATATTATTTTTACTTATTTGAACAATAATGATAAAGAAGTGGTTCATTATTTTTTAATTAATGCACTTTAAATACAATGGAATGAAAAACCCAGAGAGCAAAGTGCATTACTTAAAGATGCAGTATATACTTTTCTCATTTTTAAACAGCACATATTTATTAAAAGAAAAAAATAATTTATGATTATTTAAAATAAAATTTAAAGGTAGAGTGACTATCAGGTTAAAGGACTTCCACGTAGCTGTCTTCCAGGGCGAGGGCCCACGGCCTCACTCCGCGATGCCTGCACTGAGCCGCATGCCAGCCAGGCCGGGGCGCAGCGGCCAGAGCACAGAGCAGCTCAGTAGGGCCGCCGCAGCTCCCCGGAGCCTGCTCTTCGCTCCCCACCGTCTGCACTGCCCACGGGGCGCTCTGCCCTCGGGGACCCTGCTCCCAGATCCCCAGTGCTCTGAAACCAAGGAGTCACTGAAAAGCAGGACCGGAAGGGACCAGGGAGTTCACTCCAAGCTGCCCTTCCCGCCACTGCAGCCCAAGCCCGGAGGTGACTCCTGAACCACCACACAGCCAGCTCAGCAGACCTCCCCTGTGTTAACCCGCTCCCCTGCCCCGCAGCTTATGTGGTCATCGTGTTTACATTGTGACGTCCAGCCCGGCGTGGCTGGAGCTGCTCAGGCACCCAGGAAAAGTGGAGAATGCTGCCACCTGGTGACGTGGTGTCAACTGGGCAGCGGACAGGGTCACCACCCCCAGCCTGCACACGCCCGCCCCGCCAGCCCCACAGACACAGAGCACACCTGCACACCCAAAGAATACTCATACTTGAAACAAGAAGGTGCATCCCGGTCGACCCAGGCGAGAGGGCCTTTCCCTAGAGCTACTGAGCTGCTCTGTGACTTCAGAGGGGGCTGCTGGCAGCAGGGGAGCAGAGAGAGGCCTGGGCTCTGGCCCATCTGGAGGAAAACCAGATTGGACTCAAAGGAAAAAAGAATGAAATCTCAGCAGTGTCCAAACTTAGTTTTCCATTCGTTGCGACTGAAAATGTGAAATGACATCATGTGGCTGTATACTGCAACTTTAATCATAATGAGCCCTTCTGAGGTCATTATTGAGGGTTATATAATGCCCGAAGACGCATCATTGGGTGCTTTCTTCTTTCAGTTTAAAGACCTTTTCCTTTTATGATAAGGGAAAAAAGATCTGCATCTCTCTCCCCCTGCACCCTCCGTCACAGCCGGCCGGGTTGCGCGCCCGGCTCCTCTTCCCGCAGGCCACGGGCACAAAGGCACCCGGGCCGCAGGCCGGGCTCTCGCCTGTCTACCCCAGCCTGGCCCCAAAGGTTCTTCTTCTCCGATCTCCATCCTGACGAAGGCATTATATAGAATCATTGTAATCACTTTCAGACGTTAGAGCATCGTATGTTACTGGCATTGTATCCGTCGCTTTCCTCAGTAAGGCTTACTGCTTCCAGCCTCCACGAGAGAAGGACAGGGCAACCTCGGTCAAGCATTATGTTCATAGTACTCGTACTTGCAGAGTAGATGTAGAACTATTTAAGTTTAGACCTTGGTTTGGTAGTTTGTTTTGTTTTCAAGGGGTAAAAAGATGAAATAGCCCCTGCGTTTCCTGTTTTTGTATTTAACTAATATATTATTTCTTTAAGGTTACTCACTTCCCCAACTCTCTCCAAATACTTTGCATTCTCGATCAAAAATGAAAACAATCTGAGAGCCAGGAAAAGTGCAATATTACAAGAGGGTGGGGAGCGGTGGAAGGGACCCCAGGGCCCGCCTGCGTGGGGGGGCAGAGCTGTGGGACAGATGGGGGCCTGTGGGGACTGACTTGTCAGCCTCTGCTTCCCCGGCCCCTCCCGGCAGGATGACCGGGATCCTCACAGAGGCCAGAGCTGTCCACCCAAGAGGGATGCCGGGGCTCTGGAGCTGGGCCCAGGCCCTTGGGGAGAGTGCGGTCACCCGGGGACCGGTCCTTGTTTCACTTCTGTTGTTCAGGAGCCAGCCGCTCTGAGAGACCTGTCCTAAAAGCTCCCAGCAGCCCTCTCACCCCAGTCTCCTGATATTGGGGCTCTGACCCTTTTGATGTACGTTTGAATCTTTCTAAAACTATGGAACCTCAGTTCAGTTTGTGGGCAGGAGCCCAGGACCTGTTTGGGGGTATGGGTCCTCTGACCCCACAGCCCAGAGATCAGCTCACAGCCCGGCAGCAGGCCTGGAGCTGAGCCCGGACCATGCCCCTCGGTGACTTCTGCCAAGGAACCACCCTGCCTGTGCTTCCCCCCAAACCTTGCCCCGCCCCAGAAGACTCTAGGGAGTCTGCTCGGGGCTCTGCAGACACAAGCCCCCCAAACAGGTACCAGGCTGGCTTCCTCTTCCTCTGTTGGTGGAGGAAGCCACAGGATGCAAAGTCTCTGGCCCAGGGACCAGAACTCGGAGGGCAGCAGGCATGTCCTTGCCAGCTTGTCCCCTGCACCCCCAGTACTGTGCTTCCTGCTCCAGCCCTGTACTGAGTCCCTGCACAGATAGGGATCTTCGTGCCCAGGGCAGGACTGGGCCATGGAGGTACCACACCTCCCAGGAGCAGGCAGTCCACAAAGCCGGTCTCTGGGAACCTGCGTGCCAAGCTCTCTGGAAAGAGCAACGTCCACATCACTAAAGAATTAAGTTTCCCTCACTTTTCTGAGGGCTGTGTTGAGTGTTAAGTACCTCTGTGAATGTGTGTGTGGGTGGGTGTGCCCGTGTGTGGGTGTGACAGTGCTAGTAATTTCCCTCTTGAATAAATGACATGGGGTTAGAGAAAAAATATTGGGCATGCTGTCTCCACTGAACAAGGCCTCAGCGTGGGCAGGTCCCAGGGCTCACAGCTTCTGGCAGCAGTGTGTCACCCACGCACACAGTTCTGGCTGGAGAGTGCAATGTGTCATTATTATTATTATTATTATATTAATTATTTTATTGTTTAATTGGAACTTCACACTGGCATTAACAGATCTAGCAGAAGCAGCCTAGACATCGTCCCCAGCTCCAGAACAAGAGGAGGAAGAGAGACCGCTGCTGGGCATGGGCGTGCTGAGGTGGCCACAGCTCAGCCCTGCAGACGTGCTAGAGTGCAGACGAGTGTTACCGGATGAGAAGCCCCGTACACTACAGGAGTTCCTGCCCTGGGTTCCTGTTTCTGATAGGACCGTTGTTTTCCTCCCACTCTGTCCTGCACGCATGGCTGCCCAGGCCGAAAGGCAGCACCTTCGTGCTCATAGGCTGGGTGGACGGCTCTCCCTTCCCAGGCTTGATCCCAACCTGCCTGCAAGGCTGGGGCCTGCATGCAACCCCTGCTCCCGTGTCTTCCTCAGTCTCCTGCTTGCACTTGACCTCTCCCATGCTAGACCTAGAACTTAGTGCCCTTACAGGGTGGGGTTCCAGCGGTGAAGGCTGCCACCTTGCTCCCAGTTCTGTCCCAGCCAGGGGACCGGACCTCGGGAGGTGTGTGAGAGAGAATTGTTTCAGAGCAAAAGAGCAGGTTGAGCATGTTGGAGACAAGTAGAGGTATGTTGGCAAGACTGAGCGTGTGCACGTCTGGGACAGCCGGGGCCTGGTCCCTCTGTTGGGCGAGGCTTCCAGAAGCTTGTCTTCTGGGCAGCAAAGGTGACAGGAGGAGAAAGAGTTGGAGGTGTGCTTTGTCTTTATTGTTAGAAAGGAGAAAGAGATTGACGCCGTGTTTCAGAAAGAAGACAGCCCGGGGAGGCAGAGGATTTCACGAGTGGACACCCAAGGGTCCAGCCAGAGCTGAAGCTCGGAAAATCCTCTAAATTCGGCCACAGAAGAAGCTGGTCAGAGAAGTTCAGCCCTCACTGGCCACAGGCTGATCCTTAGTGAGCCGTCTTGACCTGTGCTAGAAGGGGTGCTAGAAGCAACAAGTCTTTCTGTTAGAGGCCCTGTCTGTGTAGACTCGTTTCCGCCTTCCAGGTTCCCAGCCCATTTTTCTCACTGCATCTCCCCAGGACCGAGCCGGCCTCAGGCTGTATGACTCACCAGAAGTGAGTGACTGTGGTGCCTGTGGCATGGGGACCCACCACCCCCAGACTGAAGCGCAAGGTCACCCTCACTCACCTATGGATACCAGGGATTCTGGAGGCTCTGTTAGACCTGCAGTGGCTCTAGTTACCAAGTCTTCCCGCCATGGGACGGAGAGGAGAAGGGAACACCCATCAATAGGCCCTTCCATTTTCTGTGGCTTCCAACCAAACCACACTACTCTTAAGAGTTAAAGGGTAAATGGCTACCATTTTTGAGTTTTCAACTCTTTTTCTGCAACAAGCTTTCTTTAAACCCAGGATGCAGGATGGGGGATGGGTGTCCCCCGAGGCTTACAGAGGTCTGCAGGGAGGAACGTGCGAGCAGGACAGGGGTGGCGCCCACCACCACAGCCTGGTCTGGGGGCTGTGTGGCTGGACATCGCTGAGGCTCCAGGAGATGCCACATGGCATCCACACAGCCCTGCCCTCCCTCCTGGTGCGCTCGGAGAGTCCAGGTTTTTCTCTCTTCCCCCCTCGGCAGAGAAACTGGAGAAATGGACATTACATGTGTGCAGTCTGTGTGAGTGCTAAAACATTCCCAGGGCCAATGGTGGTGCTAACCTTACCTCCATGTTTCTGACATTTTCAGAGGTGGGCTTTTAAAATCTCATCACAAACATGCAGCGTTGGGGGGAGAGGCCCAGCCACTGGCTGCCTTTCCAGGCGTCCTTTATTACTCCAAGGGGACCCTGCAGAAATGCTCTGTCTTGGCATGCTTCTAGACTGTAAATTTGGGTTGTTTTGTATTTGGTTTATGTTTACATGCATCTTGTATTTCTCTGAAAACTAAATAAAGTTTTTGGCCTTTTTAACTGCATAGAATCACCTAGTTCTCTCAGACACCAGGGAACCCACTTGCCTGGGAGCTGATATGCAGCAGAGACTCCAGAATCCCAGGCCCTCTGCAAGGGCATGCGAGGGAAGTCACGTCCCACTACTGTTGTGAGAATTGGGCTGGAGCGCCCCAGCCCTCACCTCCTTGTGTAGACAGGCAAGGTGGTACTGGAGGAGAGTTCACGGCCAGGCTGAGGCTGGGCAGCCAGAGCACCCTCCCAAGGAGAGGGTGGGCAGCCAGGCATCCCAGGTGCCCTGAGGCCTGGCCCTGCCCAAGCATGGTTCCAACTTGTGCCTAGACCTTGGGGCCAGTTTGGCTGTCTCCCTGCTGACCCAGCTTTTCCCACCAGCCAGGTGCACTTAGCACATCTGGAAATTCCCTTTAACTGGGGGGCCGGTGGGGCAGGGTTGCACTGTATCACGCAGGGGTGGATGGGTGTGAACACCTGTATGGACAGCCTGTTTCCCCCACCATCCCCTAGGTGGCGCTGTCTGCTCCTAGGACTCCATGGCCAGATTGGGCCAGTTCACCCTGAGCCTCCCACAGACCTCAGGACTAAGGCACCCAAAAAGCTGTGCCTTCTCCAAATGTACAGGCCCACCTGGTATCCAAACACCTGCAGTCCAGAGTCAGGCTATGCGCTACCCGTACCTCCAGGAGTCTTGCCTTGTGGTTCCTGCACCCACGGATGCCTTCCCTCCCAGCCCCCACATACAGGGCACAGCCTTCGGGCTGGTATGAAATCACCTTTATTCACATCACAGCGACCCGAGTTCACAATGAGGCATCAACTACCCCAGCACTAACAGAATGGGTGATGGCTGCTTCTCTTGGCCTCTTTCCCTTCTTGGACACACCTCCGAGGCTGGACAGCACCACGCTGTCTTCCCCAGCCCCCCCGCAGGGCTGGCACATTCCGAGCCTGGCCCAGAGTCCTCAACACATCCACCTCTTGGCAGCCCCTACCCAAGGGCTTCCAGAGCCTCCGAGAGAATGCCCTGCGCCGACTGGCCACGCTGCACAGGGGACCTGAGGTTCAGGGCCACGACCCCGCCGGGTGAGCAGCAGGGCCCAGACTTCACCCGCTGCCCACCGAGGGAGGGGCTGGCGGCCTGAGTGATGTACCGGTGCACAGGCTGGGAGCCAGGCCGGGCATCTCCTCCTCCCAGGACCCAGCGGCCCCCAGGACCCCTGCCTGCTCTTGAAATGGGGTCCCCAGAGTGTGCTTCGTGCTCTGGGTGACCCCAGGCCTGGGTGCCAAGGAGATAGCCTGCTTCTCTGAAAAATGGACAGAATGTGCTGAGGCCTGAGCTGGAGCGCCAACCCAAAGGAGCACGTCTGGGAGGAAGCGCGCTCCCCTACTGCCAGCCCTGCCCTCTGTCCTCACTCACCCACAGGAGCCCCATGGCCAGGTGGGAAGGTTTGGGGTGACAGCCACTTCTGAGGCCCAGAGGACAGGAACTCACAAAAACAAGTCCACAAGCCAAATAAATAAATAAATTAAAGTAAGGAAAAGGGCTAGTTGTAGGCCAGAGGAGTCTCGCCCCGGCCCGGACCTCTCAGACGCTGGGCTTCCTCCGAGGGGGACACGGGCCTGAGCAGCAGCCACAGGCCACAGCGTCCCAGCCACACCCAAGGGCTGCCAGGGCTACAGCACCCAGCGAGATGATCGGGCCAGAGGCTGAGGCCAGGCGCGGTCTCCAAGGCCGCCTGTCACACTTCCCCGAGGCTCCGCTGCCCAGGTGAGCGTATGCAGCCATCTCACCCAGAGGCCAGGCCCAAAGGGCGGAGGAGAAAGAACGAGTGTGAGTCCGAGGCTCACCGACGCCACCCACTGACGCAGCTGGGTGCCTCTGCCACAGGAAAGTACACATTTTCTAGTGCTCACCACGGGGGCACACGGACCACAGGGGCCTCCCGGAAACCCGCCCTGATGCGGAAGGACTAGGACAGGTTGAGACCCCAACTGAAGCCTAAATTCGGGCAGAGGGAGCCGGGAGAGGGCAGCCCCGCCCTCCCCTCGGGAATGATGTGCTCCTCCCTACCCCCCTTCTTCTCTGCTCAAACGTTGGGGGGCCTCAGTTCCCCATATTTAGTGGAAAAGGAGAAAGTTTCCAAGTGAGACGAGGCCCTGCCAGCTGCCCCCCCCCGCCCCGCTAGAACTGGGGTAAAGTCTGGGGGGGCATGTGGAGCGGGGCTCCGCAGCAGGCTAGGAGCTGCGATAGGTCTTGATGATGTCCTTGATGGGGCGGCGGCAGATGGGGCAGCAGGCGTGGAGGGCCTTCTTGAGGCGCAGGCCGCAGGCGTAGCAGAGGCACATGTGACCGCACGTGTAGATGACCGTGTCCACCGCGTGCTCGTAGCAGATGGTGCACTCGTCACTCCACTGGCCCGCGCCCGGGGTCACTGGAGACTCCGGCAGGCTCACGGGGGAGTTGGGGGCTGTCCCTAGAGGACGGCGGCAGTAGCAGTCAGCAGAGGCTGCGGATTGGGCAGGACTCCGCCACGAGGCCGGGGTCTCGCCAGGGCGGAAGAGGCGGAGCTCGGCAGCCCCACCTTTGTGCCGCCCTGGACCCCAGGAAAAGGCCTTACCCTTCCCCTCCCTTGAGATGTGAACACCCACCGGAGGACTGACCAGGGAACAGGGAGCGGCAGGACAAGCCACACCCACCGGAGCACTGAGGGGGAGGGGAGGGAGCGGCAGGACAAGCCACACCCACCGGAGGACTCATGGGGGAGGGGGGAGCGGCAGGACAAGCCACACCCACCGGAGCACTGAGGGGGAGGGAGCGGCAGGACAAGCCACACCCACCGGAGCACTGAGGGGGGCCGGGAGGAGCCGCAGGACAAGCCACACCCACCGGAGGACTGACGGAGGGGGAGGGGAGGGAGCCGCAGGACAAGCCACACCCACCGGAGGACTGACGGGGGGGGGGGCGGGGGGCACTCACCACCAGCAGGGCTGCCTAGAGGCCCGGAGCTGCATGGGCTAAGCAGCAGGTCGGAAAGGTGGCTGCCCAGGGCGCTGGGCGAGGTTGGCGTGGAGGCAGGAGAGCAAGGCAGCGATGGGATGCCCCGCTCGGCCAGGATGGTGGAGCCTGCACGGGAGGGGAGGGAGAGCGCTCACCCTACTGCCAGCCCTGCTCTGTCCTCACCCACCCATAGGGTGCCATACCTCAGTCACTCTCCCTGCCCCTGACTGGCACCAATCAGCCACACGCCTTGCTGATCGCAGGAAGCCGGGGCTGTCAGGCCTCGGTGCCCAGCGGCCAGCCCTGTCTCTCCACTTAAGACGTGGAACTTGGTGAGATGGGGAGGCCTGGTCCCGCTGCGGAGCCCCAACGCGGAGCGGGCACTGCTCAGGAGCAAGTGTACCAGGAGATCTCACGCATCACTTCACCAGACGGCGCTGGCACACCAGGGCCCCTTGCCCTCCTGTCATTTCCTCCCCCAGAGCAGCTCTGTCTCATTTGCTGCCCTCCTGCCCGCTTTGTCTCTGCTTCCTCATCCTCGCCCAGCCTGCTTCCTGTCCCTCCTGCGTGACGCATCGCTCTGATCTAGCTCCCCTTAGCTCAACTCCTCAGCACCTTGCTCACTTCCTGTCCCCCCTTTTTATCTTCACTGTGCCTTCATTCACCTGGTGCCCTCCAGCACTGGAAAACCCCATCGATGCCATCCAGCCACACAAGCGCTCCGCACACTCCAAGTCACCGACTCCATGGCACCCACATACCGTGCTCTCAAGTGCGTCTCCACACACGCGCCGGCCTCGCGGAGCCGGCGCCACACGCTCACCTGCATGGTGATCAGTCGCACCCCTGGACTAAGCGCTATGCAGCCCGAGGTGTTTCCAAATTTGGCTAAGCACATTTGCTTTAAGAAGTAAAAACCATGGGCCGGAGGTTTAGCTCAGCGGCACTGTGCCCACCTGGTAATCACAAGGGCCTGAGTCCAATCCCTGGCACCAAAAAGAATAAATAAACATAAAAATAAGCTGGGCATGGTGGTGCACACCTGCAATCCCAGCACTTGGGAAGCTGAAGTGGGAGGTCACCGCAAGTCTGAGGCCAGCCTGGGCTCCACAGAGTTCCAGCCAGCCTGAACTGCATAGCAACATCCCGTCTCCAAAAAAATAAAAAAGTTTTAAAGTGATTTGGGGCTGTAGCTTGGTACTACAGCCCTTGCCTGGCATGCTGCAGCAGCACACAAAAGAACAAAGACTCGGAAGCCCCTCAGGCATGCAGCACCATAGAACCATGAGGGTGAGACCAAGGACCCGCGCTTTTGGGGTTCCAGGTGAGGTTCAGGGAACCAGCTGGGGATCGAACACAGGTCTATCCTTCCCACTGAGCCACAGCCTCAGATCTTTTTAAAAATGGTCTATCCTTCCCACTGAGCCACAGCCTCAGATCTTTTTAAAAATGTTTTGGTTTCTGTGTTTATTTTCTTTTTTGAGGGAGGGTCTGGCTAACTCGCCCAGGCTGGGCTAGAACTTGCAATCCTCCTGCCTCGGCCTCCGGAGTGCTGGGATGGCAGACAAGCGCCCCACGAAAGGCTGCATATCTGGGTCTTCTGTGGAAATCGGAGCCTCTGTCCCCCACCCAGGTGCGCCGGGCTCCCCGGGCCGCGTGGGGCAGGTGGGCACTCACCGAGGATGCGGACCTGCGAGATGGCGCCGTGCAGGCCGAAGAGCATCCAGAGCGGCTGCGAGGCGTCCACGCAGAGCTGCACGCCCGCGGGCGCGCCATTGTGGCTCAGGTGCAGTTCGCCTTCCGCCGTGACCACCAGGCCCAGGATGTCGCCGCTGTGCAGGGGCCCGGGCACGCGGCACACGGCCCAGAACTCCTCGCGCTCGGCCAGCGCCTCTGGGCTGCTGGGCAGCTCTGAAGGCCGGAGTGTGCCTGGGTCGCACGAGGTGACGCCGCACGAGAGTGCGCCGGGCCGCGCGCCGCCGGAGCGCGTGACCTTGACAAAGATGGTCTCGGCCACGCGCACGGGCCGGCTGGTGAAGACGAGCGCGCGCTCGTCGCGCCCGTGCTCCAGGCGCGCCACGGTGTGCTCGTCCAGCACGCGCACGTGCGCGCCCGAGCGCAGCGCGTGGAAGCGCAGGTCGCCGTCCAGCTGCGCGGGCAGCGCCCGGCTGTGCTGGGAGTTGAGCGAGTTCTGCGGGATCGGGCAGCCGGCGGCCGGCGCCACCTCATCGGCGTCGGAGCCAGGCACGTTGAGGTCGCACAGGCTCACGGACAGGCGCGCGTCGTCGGCCTCGCGCCGCAGCGACGGCCGGCGCAGGGCGGTGAAAGAGCGCGGCCGCAGGCAGTCGGGCAGCACCAGCTCGCTGTCTGCGGAGAGGCAAGCGGGCGACCGTCACCAGCACCGTCCCGGGCCGGGCGGGCGCGCCGGGCCACACGGGGCGGAGGCTCATCGGCGCAGGACGCGCTTGGAACAGATATGAACGTGCAAAGGTAGAAGCACAGTTGTGCAGGCAGCTAACTCCTCAAACAAGGGAGCAGGCCGGAAGACAGCGGGCCAGGACCACGCAACCGCTTCTGAAAGATCAGAATGGCAGCGTGCGATCTTTGGAAGGGCCGTGTCCTTCCTGCTGTCTGAGTGAGCACGCACAAGACTTACCATTTCTTTGCTGTTTTGTTTAATACTGGGGATTGAACCCAGGCCCTGGAGCAGAGCTACATCTCCAGCCCTGTTTTATTTCTAGGGACGCCCAGGTTGGGCTTGGACTTGCAATCCTCCTTGCTTCACCCTCCTAGAGTGCTGGGATCCCTGGCTGGACCACCATGCCCAGCTAAGAATTTTACCTTTTTCGTTTTATTTAAGTGCAAGGCTCTAGGTTCGGTTTCCAGAAATCTCGCTGGCCCCTTGAACAACATTTTCTTAAATGTTACCCCTGGGGGCTCTTTTTTTACCCCAGCGCCTGGAACAGCCTAGAACTGTGTAGGGCGCTCCGCAGGCAGACAGTGAACGCGCAGTTGCACTGAGCACTTGCGACCTCTGGCGGCCACAGGGAGGTCCCCCACCCCAGCTCGCCCCCTCGCTGTCTGCGGACCGCAGTGATCCTTGTCCCTGGAGGTCACCACCGCACCCGAGGAGCCCGGGGAAAGAGGGTTCAGCACATTCACCCGAAGATGCTTTGAAGACTGACGTAGCCACAAGCCAGGTCCTTTCCCTTTAATCACACAAGTAATACAAACTTACAGGAAGTACAGTTCAGCAAAAAGAAAACCGTCCGCCTACACCCACTCAGGAGAAAGCACTTTTAATATTTGAATTACTACTTTTTAGTCTTTTAAAAATGTATTTTTAGTTATTTTTAAGGAAAAAGTGCATTGTGCTATATATAGAAGCACCGATAGATTTTCATGTTTTATAGTAATAAATCCCTTTGGAAATGTGATGATGTTGACCTATTTCCCTGGGGGAAAAAAAGCACATGCTCACTCAGTCACAACCTCAAGCCCTCCGTGACCCGAGTGAAACCATCAGAGGCCTGGACTCCGGGAGGGGACGTCCCGTGCCCTGAAGCCTCTGCCCCCCACGGACCTGTTTCCAGAACTGCTTTCCTTGCAGGCTGTTATGGAGCCGGGCACCTTCTCGTGAGAACGGGCCACGCCTACAGTTCTCCCTCAAAGCAGCCCCCAAGGTGGCTGTGTGACAGGCACCAAGCAGGAGAGCCAGGCCGCCCAGCCCCCGTGCCTGCTCATCACCCCTTCTGCTCAGCGTTCCCCCGTCTGCAGGCTCCTCTGAGCGCCTGAGTGCGGTGTGCCGCACAGGTGAGGGTGGCAGACGCGCTCGGTGTGATGCAAGGCTCGGGCACTGGACCGGGGCCAGCAGAGGCAGAACACAGCTCTCTCTGCAGACGCCTCTGCCTCAACCACGGCCCCGGCCCCCTGCGGGAGCTGCTGTCTGGGCCCTGAGGTCTGGGCGCTGCCCCTCCGCTCCCCAGCCTCCTGCTGCTCTGGGGAGGCCTCCCAAGGCCTGGATTTCCCGGCATCACGTGGGCGAGAAGGAGGGAGCCAACCGGAAAATGCGATTCTTCCGGGGAATTGACTCTGTGACAGCAGTGGTGCAGCAGGGCGGGCTGTGCAGCGGCAGGGAGCAGGGACCTGCCGGGGACAGCGCAGGGCAGTGGTGTGGACTGTGCGTCCGCAGAGGGCCTGTGGTGGACCCTCAGGGACCCCAGGGGACGGGAAGGGGAGGAGGGGACAGCAGGGAGCAGAGGAAATCAAGTGGCTTAGAATGTCCAGCCAGGGCCTGTGGACAAGGCTGCCCTGTTCTGTGAGCAGGGCCAGTGTGAGCTCTCCCAGGCGCCTGCCTGTGCAGGCTCCTCTCTTACTTGAAGATGCTGCCCCCCCCCCCGTGTCCACGATGCCCAGACAACCTGTTCCACGGCTGAGCTAACATTGCTAAGAGTGTCCTTCCCTTCCACTGTAATCACCTCCCTGTACTGAACCCGCTGCCTCCCGGCTGCCCGCTCCATCTGGAATGCTCCTGTCCTCCGGGAATACTCTGTACCCACAGCCTTTCTCCCCTGAGAAGCCGAACAGATCTGGACAGGGCTTCCAAAGTCCCTTGGTCATCTCAAGGACCAGAGGAGCTGTCAACACCAGTGATGCGGGGACCTCACTTCTACTAGTGCGACCCAAGAGCACCTAGATTTTTTTTTTTTTAAGGTTTTTTGAGACAGGGTCTCGCTTTGTGGTTCTGGCTGGCCCTGAGCTCAGCCTCCAACTCACATCACAATCCTCCTGCCTCTGCCTCCCGAGTGCTGGGATGACAGGCGTGAGCCACCATGCCCGGCACTGTGGTATGTGGTACTGGTTGCTGCTGGGTGTGAGGTCTCCACACCCAGTATGTTATGTGGTTACCGGGGATTGAACCCGGGTCCTTGCGCTTGCAAGACAGGCGCCGGAACCACTGAGCTATATCCCCGGCCCAACACCTAGATTTTTTAAGAAGCGAAGTCCTACAGAGGAGGTAGGAGCAGAGCACGGGCATTGAATTTGAGCTCATCGGCCTGGGCGCGACTGGGCTCCGTGACCTTGGACAAGCAGCTTAGCCTGTGGCCTCTCTTCTTGTGCTTCTGCAGTCTGTGTTCTGATCTTCCTCTTAGGAGGGAGGCTGAGAAGAGGAAATGAGTGGGGTCCACCAGGGTGTCCAGGAGAGTGAGTCCCTGGGACCCTCTTCCCAGGATGGGTTATACTACTGAGATCGGCCAGACATAGAGGTGGGCACTATAAGGCCAAGGCTGACAAGAGGGTCGGGCAAGGCCAGCCTGTGCTACATGGCAAGACTCTGCCTTGCAAGAGAACAAACTAAAGCTTGGCTGTGAATACAGTCTGTGCTCCACACCTCAGAGGAGCGGACCCTCGGGAGGGAGTTTGGCCTTGCTTTTAAATGCCCGGCTCAGCACGTGGCTGGTCACTTTGGGCCAGCAGGTCCCCACAGTCTGGTGGCTCACCTGGCGTGGGGACACCTGCCTTAAGATGCTGAGGCCAAGGTCAGGGCTAGGGTAGGACCACTGGCTCCCAAGGGGCTCTGGTGTCCTGGCCACCCAAGGTCAGGTCCACCTGACGGCCTTCGGCTCCCTAGTGCAGGACCTTACAGCAGTTAGCATGGTGGCCAGGAGACCCCTGAATGAACCACCGGCCGAAGCCTGGGAAGCTGCACCCCAGAAGTGGAGACGAAAGGAGAGAAAAGTGAGAGCAGGGGCTCCGCGCGACCCCATGGCCCCGCCTGACATGCTGTGGAGTTCGGAAGGCCGCCGGGAAAAGCTGCACAGGCCCTGGCCCTGGGTCCTGGCGGCCAGGTGGTCTCCCCTCCCCTCCTGGCCATGCTGCTGGAGAAGCTCAGAGCCAGGCCAACTCCAAAATAACTGGCCAGTCAGCGGGCCCAGCTGCGTGCCCTGAAACAGATGCAGCTGGGATGGAGGGGAACCCCTGCAGAGGGAGCCGGCCCTGGCCGGGGCGCAGTGAGCCCAGGGCCAGCTGGGTCAGGGCCTGTCCGGGGACTGCGCATGGGACCAGCCTCAGCCAGACTGCACCCCAGGCGTGGCGACCTGCCTCCCGGTAGTGGAGGGGGCCATATTTGGAAGCAGCGAGGTAGCTAACCCAAGATGAGGACCCAGCTACTGACCAGAAGTGTTTAGGACAGGCCAGGCAGCACAAGGTCACCGCTGGCTTGGCCACTTGGACCCTCTTCCCAGACAGAATTTGTCAGCCTTTGGCTCCGGCCTGTGCCGGTGCCTGGCAATGGCTCTGAGGTACTCGGGGCCACAACAGAAATTACCTGTCCCTGCAAGGGCAGGGAGACCAGGGCAGCAGCTCCTTCCCTCTCTCACTGACCTGCTGTGTGCCCAGCCCTGGGCAGGGGTAAAGGGAGAGAGAGGCCACCACTCCGGCCTGCCATGCCAAGAGTGAGCAGGAAGGCCAGCATGGGGCGTGGAAACACTGGAACACTGTTTAGCTGCAGGACTCTGGGCCTCTGGGGTTCAAGCTGACTTCAGAGGAGCTGGGCAGCGAGGAGGTAGGCGATCCCCTGATCGCGCCAGTCCTCTCGGCCTCGGCGAGCGTCCCTGAGAGCAGGAAGGTCAGCACCTCTCTGGCTCCTGAGCCCCCCACTCTGAATCACTGGTTTGGTTTGGTTTCTTTTGTTTTTAGACAAGGCTTCACTGAGCAGTTCAGGCTGGCTTGAACTCACTACGGAGCCCAACTCATGGCAATCCTCCTGCTTCAGCCTCCCAAGGGCTGGAATTAAAGGTGTGTGCCACCAAGCCTGGCTGAATGACTGTTAGAAAAATTCTCTCTGTATAGATCTGTGTGTCCTCCAGCCCTTGAGGCCCCCCCTAAGTCTTCCACAGGGTTGAGACAGGGCAGGGAGACCAAGGCACGCAGCTGGGCCCACTGAGAATAAAGACCTCCAACTGAGGCCGAGGCGCTGTGGTCTGCTTCAGAGTGGGTTGGGGAAGGCATGCTTGAGAAAGCAGACTGGACCTGAGCCCACTACAGGGGGACACGGCAAGAGCATGCTTGGAGGGCAGCCCGAGCCGGAACAGCAGCGAGTGAGAAGGCTCTGGGGCGACCTACCACCCAGAGCTGCAAGGCTGGCCACACGTGGGCTGCAGTGCGGGGTCGGGGCAGGGCCTTGCACCGGCACAGGGCCCCCGCTGCAGCAGCTGCTATCACCCAGGAGTCTTGTTTGTTTGGATTCTCACATCCGGAGCAGGGGTAATCTTTAACCAGGGGTCACCCTGCAGCTGCCCTGCTCCCGGCAGAAGGTGCTGCCAGGCCACCGTCTCCATAAACACCCTCCCAGGCTCAGCGTCTGGCCCTGGCCAGGAAGGAACCAGGCGGCAGAGGAGGGCTTCCTCCACACTGGGGCAGCACCCCAAGTCCACACCCACCTCCAGCCTCTGCTGCGGAGTGCGACCTCAGGCCCACCAGGAGAACCAAGCATGCTCACTGAGGCTCCTGGGGGCCAGCAGACTCTCATCGATTTACGGGATCCTCGGAGTTACGGGGGCTCCGATTTACTTGGCCTAGGGGTTCTCAGCTTCCTGTCTTTTGAAGCAGTGAGGTCTGTATGTCCAGCAGAGCCAGAAAGTCCAGCAGGGCCAGGGCGGTGACCGCAGGGCCCTGCCCCTCCCCCTCTCGTCCTTCTCAGCTGCCTCGAGGCACCTGCATTGAACCTCGAGATCCCAAGGAACCCAGCTGGGGGACCCGGCATCTCGCTCCCAGAAAGATTTCAGACTGAACACTTTCCTTCGGCCTGGAGGCCTGGCTTTGGGCTTTGTTTCTTAGCAGAGGGAGAAGGATGAGGGGTTTGGACGAAGGGCTCCCTTGTAACCTGGGGACAAGCACTTCCTACTCTGTGCTCACTTTCACGTCTCTGAGCCACGAGTGGACACGCGTCAGCGCACCACACGACAGGGAGGCCAAGAGAGACTCCCGAGCACCCGAGGCAGCTCTCCGCTCAGTCCCCTCCTGCTTTTGTCCCAAGGGCTGTGACCCCCATTCCACAAGGCCCAGCTCCTCCCTGACTCCCCTGTGCTGTTCCAAGGGCCCTGGAAGCACATCTTGCCGAAGAGATACAATGTCAGGATGTGAGACTGACACACACGACTGAGAAACCGTAACCTAGGAGGACGGACCACGCCTGCAACAGCCTTCCAGAAGCCAAGAGCCACAGATCGTCTTACCCCCTGCGACCCTGCTGCCCTCTTCCCGTGCCAGCGCTGCTGTGAGCCCCTGCGCAGCTGACCCTGACCTGAGCTGTTCCGGGGGCACCAGGGCCACGGTGCCCACCCACACCAGGGGCATTCAGACTTAGCCGGGCACTCCAAGGACTTACATGTAGAGAAGCCAGGAGGCGATAGAGCCTCGTATTCTAGATCTACCACCTCTGAGCTGTGTGGCCTGGGGCAAGCTGTGCGACCTCTCTCTGAGCCTCTGTTTCCTTATCTGCGAAATGGGTGCAATGATAACTTTCTGCGTATGCAAGGCATGTAGACTGTCATCACAGAAAGCAGAGCAGCTCATGATGAAAAGCTGCTCGGGCCACCTGGACTGTGTGTGCTTTGGTGGTCGGAGGGAGAGCCTTCCTGAGCCGGGCTGCGAGGGGACCTCGTGGGGCAGCTCGGGGCTGGACACCGCAGAACCGGGGTCAGTGGAAGGGGTGCCCTCAAGCATCTCTGCAGCAAAGGGAACTTCGAAGTTTAGCTCCTGGGGCTGGAACCCAGGCTCTGTGCCCACGGGGCGAGGTATGCCGCTGGGCTACATCTCATTCCTTTTATTTTACCTTGAGACAAGGTCTTGCTAAACTGCTGGCCTCAAGCCTCACAGGGTCCTACGTTCGGCCTCTGAGTGGCGGGATAATGGGTATCCACCTCCAATTACTATTCAATGAAAACTTTTTCATTCAAATGAAAGGTTTTATTAATGAAAAAGAAAACTGTCAAAGAAACCACGATCAGCATTTTCAGCGATCTCCACCCCAAGAGCTGGCAGGGCTCCTTAGACTAATATTTGCCTCTTGGCCTCTGACAGCCACAGCCAAGGATCAATATTGGTTTAGCCCTGGAAGCCGAAGACCAGATGGCAGTGCGGTCCTTGCCAGGGAGGACTCCTGCTCTCCCGCTGCCGAGCTGAGGCGCACTCCGGATGAGACTGGCTCAGAGCGGCCTGGCCATCCGGGGTGAGGGGTCTCTCTCCTCCTCCTGGCAGTGCCACCTTGCTATACGCTCTGCCCTCCCCAGCCTGAATCCTGACCAGCTGGAGCGTGTGAGCAGCTGCCAGCACACCTGGGCCCGACTGTCCTCTCCCAGACAGCTCGCCACCCTGTCCCTGATGCCCACACCTGGGCACACCCCTCGCTGCACAGTTCACTGCCACTTTGCTGAGCCACCCCGTGCCCCGAGGGTCTGCCCACATGGCTGCCCACCCCACGCCCCTCTCCCCGGTCTAAGTCAGCTCCCCTCAGCAGCTCCCCCTGTTAACCTCCGCAGGTCCTGCGCAGCACCTGGCCACCCTGGCGGCCACACTCAGTCTCCATGGCAGGCCCCGGGGGTCAGAGCTCTTCGAGCCGGGCTGGGCTCTGGTGGTCTCTCCCCGCACAACGCCTGTGCGCGGAGGCTCGGGACACTGTGAGTGGGGCCCAGCCTCCCGCCTCTGCTAGGACCAGGGCTGCTCCTCTCGAGTTCACATTTCCAGAGGAGCCGGGATAGGAGTTTATCTGTCGTGGTATTAATCACCCCATAAAAACTAGTGTTTATTTAGTTGTTGGCGGGGCCTCTTCCTGGAGGTAGGAAGCTGTTATTCTTGGAGATACCAGTGGGGGCTTGGGCCAGGGAGCTGGGAGGAGAGAGGGTGATCTGCCCAGTGCCAGCATCGTGGGGAGGTGGCCTGAAGTGGAGGAAATGGAGCCTGAGTCTGAACAGGATGGCAGGGTGGCACATCTCAGAGGGCAGGGCCACGAGAGGCAGAGCGGCTGATCTCTGTGTTCTCTCTCACACACATACACACAGACACAAATCAGTTTAAGAAGAACAAACTGAAGAGATAGTTTAATCTGCTAATTGAATTTAGGGCTGTGGTCAGCGTTTGAAAATGCCCGGGGATTATGATGATTTATGGCTGGGACGGGGATCAGCTGGGCCTCCGCAGGATCGCGTGCGCAGGGTGCTGCCGGGGCTGACAGGAGTGACCGCCCGCCACGCTCCGCGCAGACCCATGTATGGTCAAGGCGGGCACGAGCCGGGCCATGGCGGGAGCTGGGCGCTAGCCCGGCGTGGCCCTGCGGTCTTCTCCGGCCCCGGAGGGTTAGGGCCCATGTCACCTGGCACGTTCCCCCTCACTCCCACCTGCCAGCCTGGACCCAGCTCTCACTGGCCTGCGCCTCCCACCTCCTGCGGCTGCGAGGGGAGCACCCACTCTTGTCACCAGACACTCAGCTCCAGCCCCAGCTCGGCCACCTCCCTGCCAAGCGGGGAGAAAAGACCGTCGGGCCACTGTTGAGAGTTAAATGAGCGGCTATGGAGAGCGTCGGCAGACGGAAGGGACCCTATGGCCGAAGCACCAGCGATTCACTGCCCTCCCGGTGCCGCCCTATGGTGGCCCTGCCACCCGGAGGTGTCAGGGCACGGCATGCCGCCCGCCCCCACCACGCTCTCGGCCCTGCTGACACATCCTCCTCCCCCGGTTCTCGGGCCTGCCCCTTTCCACCCTGCAAACGGCTCTCGGGAAAAGTCAAAAATGTTGCTCCCCCTTCTTCACTGCCCTCACCAAGGCTGGGACTCCCTCAAGAGCAGTGCCAGTCTGTCTCCCAACATGTGGCAGAGCCTGGGCTAAGTCATGACCACTGTGCAGATGAAGCCCAGGCCAAAGCGCATGGCCAGAGCTTGGGACACAGAGCACGGGACAGGTCCGGGGTAGCCCGGGTTCCGGGATCACGCGGATGGCGGCCAGTCCCTGGTACCCACATGTGTCTGTGGCCTCTCGTAAGCCAGCTTCTCAAGCTCCCCAAAGAACCCTGAGAGCAGTATACAGACGGGGAGTCTGAGATGCAACTCTAGCTCAGAGCCCCCAGCAAGGGTTCTGGGGGAAGACCCTCCCAGCCCTCCTGGCACCCGTCTGTGGTGGCTGACAACTGGCACAGCCATCTCAGGCCCTCGGGAACGCAGACACACTTTATTGACTTGGAAAACAGAAAGTTCCTAACCATTAGTTAATAAAAACAGCCTCCTGATGTTTAGAACTTCAGCAGAAAGGCTTCTGATTAGTCATTTCTTTGTTTGTACTTTCACCGTCTTTTTACTCACATAAAAATGTTTTTGAGAAGTTGTACTGTTTCTAGGCTCTGAAGCCAGGAGGAGGAAGGGCTGCAGGCGGGGCCTGTGCTCAGGGTGTGGCTCAGGTCTTCAGTGTGACCCGAGGATGTCCGAGGCGCTCTGCACCGGCTCCAGCCCCGGCAGGTACACCACGGCCTGCACCCGCACAGCTCCTCCTGCCCTTATAGGATGTCTGCTCTCTTCCTTCCCTGCAAGAGCCTAACTTACACAGGGCCCAGCAGCAGGTGAACAGTCTCAGCCCTGGGGCCTCCTACCCTCCGCATTCTTAACCCCGCATCAAAAAATCACTAGCCATTGTAACTAATACCTATCATCCCAGCTACTCGAGAGGCTGAGGCAGGAGGATTGCAGGATCAAGGCCAACAGGCCACTCAGCAAGACGCTGTTTCAAAATACAATATAAGAAGGGCTGGTAGCACCCGACGTGAAACCCATCAAGGAGGCACATTGGAGGGGGCTGAAGCCCAGCCCCAGGGAGGTCTGGGCCAGGCATGGGAGCTCGCTGGGAAACTCGCCAGCTCAGCGCAGAGGGCAGCCCTACCCTCCATCTCCTTGCACTCATCTCCAGCTCTCCGGCCTGAGGACGGAGTGGCTTCCCAGGGGCTCTGCCACAGCAGGCAGTTCTGACAGGCACGAGCTAAGCCCTCTGTGCCACCGCCCCTGGGGTCACTGAGCAGTCGGGAGACAGGCTCCAGGGCTGCCCACTGCCCACCGCGTGAGATACGGAGCGATGGGAGGGAGGGCACGCGCAGGCTTGGTGGGCAGGCCGAGAGGTGGGGACTCACCTAGCAGCTGGACGCCCCTTGTGAGGCCATAGACATCCACCAGGGCCCAGAGCGGGTCGGCCGTGTGCACCCCGCTGAAGAAGAGCATGGCGGCCGAGTCGTTGATGCGGTAGAAGACGCGGCCCTTCTTGTCCACCCAAAAAGCAATGATGTTGCCCTCGTTGGCAAACTCCTCGGGCAGCGCCTTGGCCCAGAAGCCGCTCTGGGACACCAGGTCGGGGCAGGCGTACTTGGGCAGCGAGTCAGGGTGGATGCGGGACGGGTCCTTGCTCGTGAAGCCCAGCCGCAGGGCCCCGCTCCAGCAGCATTGCTTCTTGGTGATCTGGGGGCGAGAGGCGGCTTCAGCCCAGCCGTTCCACGGACTCAGGGCAGGCAGGTGCCCTTCCCGGGGTGGGGGGGTCCCTCGGCCAGTGCACCCACGCCCAGCGGCCTTCCCTCCCCGGCCTGGCCCGCCCCTCCTTTGTCCCGGGGAGGTCAGAGGCTGGCCCACCCACCTTGAGCCTGACTTGCTCATAGACCAGCACGGGGCGGTTACTGAAGGTGATGGCGTTGCAGAAGCTGGCCTGCCGCTTGACGGCCTTGTGGCTGAGGTCCATGAGGATCTGGGAGCCCTTGGTGTGGGGGTGGAAAAGCAGCGGCATGGCTGGGAACCCCCCGCCAGGCAGCACCGGGGGGCAGTGCTTCTGCTTCTGGTGGCATCGATGAGAAGTGGCGGGGATAGGGCCCCCGATGGAGTCTGCAAAGGAACGGGACACAGAGTCAGGGCACTTGGAGGAGCCAGCCAGGACCCCGGAGGAAATGAGGCTGGGACAGGGCGCTGCCTGGTATCTCTGCCACCGCTGCCACCCTCTGCCATGCCACCTCTGCCATGCACGCTGGCCTCCACTCACCATCCACCACCTACCCCCTCCTCCTCCTCTGGAAACCTGAGGCATCCACCTTCCAGCCCCACGGTACCTACTTATTAATTTACCTTATTCAATAAATATCCACCACACTTGTACAGAGCACCAGGGCTACAGACATGAAACATACACAGACCTGTCCTCCAGAACCCAGAGCCCTGGAGACGCGGATGTGGATGGAAATCGCCATGCAAAACGGCACACAGCAAAGCCGCCACGGGAGCAGGGGCAGCTCATATCCCGAGGCGCTGGGAATGGGCTGCAGTGGGCAGGTGGCGATGGCGCCGCCGCTGACCGGGGGTGCCCATGCCCACCACACCCGGCGCCACCTCCCCACCCGGGCCTCCTCCTGCCCCGTGCATGGCGCTCCCCTCTGCAGGCAGCTCCACCTAGTGCAGGGGAGGAGTGGGGCGGCTTGTCTGTCACCAGCAGCTGTGGGCTGGGGAGGGAGTCAGACACTTCCCTCTCTCAGCAGTGGGCAGCACCACTTCCCAGGCGGGGACCCGGAGGTGATCCCTTCTTCCCCAGGACCTTGCCCCTCCGTCTCTTGGGGAGAGGACGTCCCTCCTGTCACCCTGATAAAGAAGAGCCCAGGAGCATCGGGAGAGTCACAGAGCAGAGCCTCCAAGTGTGACAGAGGCCTCCAGAGCTCACTAAGAGAAAGCCGCTAGGTCGGGGACAGCCTCCCTGACCCTACCCCAGGCTCAGTGTGGGAGTTAGGCTGGACGGGAGGGGCCAGCGGGAGACCCCGGTCCAGGCGGCCATGGAGGGCACCGCCTCCTAGCCTCTCTTGCGTGTTTTTCTCCTCCACCCAGAGACCAACATGAATCTTCCGCTGGGGCCAGAAATCCCGTGTATGGACGAGCCCTTCTGGGGCAGCCTTGGCACGCCAGCCCGAGAGTGGGGGTGGCACAGGGAACGCGCCAGCTCTCACCCGAGACAAGATGTTCTAGAACTGCCTGACCCACGAAGGCCGTGACAGCCATCACGTCGTGGGGCCGCAATCGCTCCAAGGTGCCCCAGACGGTCTGGGAGAGACTGAGCGACCAGAGAGTGTATTAGAGGGGGAGCCCAATCCGAAAACGGATGGCTGGGGTGAAGGGCAGAGGGTGGCACTGGCTACAGGTGCCCCACTAGGCACTGGGCTCAGGCCAGCCTCGGACATAGCTTGACTCTTAGCTGCAAGAAGTCTCTGCGGCAGGGAGGCGGCAGCGCGCCCGGTGGAGGGCTGTGCCGCACGCAGAGCCGTGTGAGCAGCGGGCCGGCTACGAACAACACGCACAGCCCTCGGAGGGCCCACAGCTGCTGTGCTCCTTCCCTCCCCCTCCTCCCACCTGGTGCCATCATGTCAAACCCTGCCAAGTGCAAACAGAGCAGCAGTGCATGCCAGGCGGGCGGGTGGACGTGGCTACCAAGGGGCATGCGACAGCACATGGGCAATGCGTCCATCGCCCTGACCGAGGTGACAACTGCTCAGCTACGCACAAGCCCAGCACATCACACCATACTCTAAGCATGTGTGGCCTGGTGTGTGGCAGCTACGCCTCTCAGAGGAGCGTCGGGTTCGGTTGTATTTGTTTGTGTTTGGCAGATTGGTTGGTTGGTTGGTTGGTAGGTTTTAGGTTTTTGAGATCGAATGTTGCTGAGTTGCTCAAGCTGGCCTCCAACTCTCGATCTTTCTGCTTCAGTCTTCCGAGCGCTAGGACTGTGGTCATGGGCCACAGTCTAGCAATGAGTCCATTTTTAAAAGCCCAGTGAAGCCCAGCGGTGGAGCAAGCCGCTTCTCTGGGGGCCCTCCCCTGAGTTCTACGGACCTCCTGCAGGGCCTCAGCTCCTTCTAAACCTTCCATCTCCTTCCCACCCACCCTGCTGGAGAGCTGGGGTCCCAGATAAAAGACCAGAAAACACCAGCTCTGAGCAAATACAGCGGCGACCCGGGGCCAGAGATCCAGCTCTGGAAGGTCATTCTCAGAAGGTCCTTCCACACGGAGGCCAGGGCTGGGCCTCATCAGTCCCAGGGCTGGGGAGGACAGTAGGGCCAGCACCAGCCACACCCTGGCCCATCACCAGGTGGGTGGCAGCAATGGGTCCAGAGGCACGCGGCCTCCGAAAGACCCACTCCTGGGCACACATGCACCCTGTGAAGACACAAGGCCACCCCTGGTGACAGAGGGAGGGCTCATCTTTTTTCCTCACCCCAGACTCCGAGCCCCACACTCACATGGGTCCTGTGCATGTGCGCACACACACACACATTTGTGTACAAAATGATACACACAGAACACACCGTGCCTCATCATCTAGTGAGAACAGCAGTCATTTGCCAAGCATTTCCAGATGCCAAGCTCTGAGCTGGGAGCTCTACATACACTTGCCAGTATCACCTGCACTGGGAATGCATGGGGTAGAAGGGACACTATCAACCCAACTTGTCAATGACCAATCTAAGCCTGAGAGCTCAAGCCGCATGCCCAAGGTCCTACAGCAGGTAGGAAACGGATCTACCTTGTCCCAGGACCAGGGCCTCTAACCATTATGTACTATAGCCAGGAGATCACAGCTCAGGGTGCTGGGCACATTTTCTAAATGCCCTTTAAAACATAGCCATGAAATAGGAAAAGATCATCCGTGCTCCACCTAAAATCACGTCAGCGAGCACAAAGGGGACACGCGGCATTCTGCAGTTGTCTCCGTGACACGTGTCTAAGCCACCAAAGCACAGAGATGCAAAAGGTGATCTCACCTTCACACCTGCTGGCGGGGAGGGGGGGGGGGCAGGCTGGCAGTGCCTACAAAACCAGCACCTCCCGTCGTACAACAAAGAACACGCACTCCTGCTGCCGGGCACGTCCCAGACAGAAGTGAGACATGCCCGCCGCACGCGCAGCCGCACACCAGGCGACGGTCGGACGTGCTGACGTGTGAACCGCCACGCCATGGCCACCACCCTGCAGGGGGCGTGTGCCCACGGCGAGGGGCTCTGGCAGTGCTCCGGGGGAGGAACCGACACAGAGAGCGGTGGACCGCAGCGAGGCACACAGGCAGCTTCCGGGACAGAAGCACGTCTGTCCCGACGGTGGTGGGGACACAACTTACCTGCCTGAGAAGCAACACATTCTATAGGACGCATCTCACTGCAGACAGGGGACTCTGGCTAAAAAGCCACAACTGAAACCCAGGACTTCATGAAGACAAGGGGAAGAGAGGCTGCCATTTTTTTTTTTTTTTTTTTTTTTTTTTTTTTTTTTTTTTTT
>PVIR01000510.1:0-18357 GCA_004026965.1 Petromus typicus
TTTGACAAAGGAGCCAAAAATCCTCAATGGAGGAAAGATAGCCTCTTTAACAAATGGTGCTGGAAAAACTGGGCTTTAACTTGCCAAAGGCTAAAACTAGATCTAACTCTTTCACCGTGTACCAAGCTAAAATCAAAGTGGATAAGAGACCTAAATATTAAAAAAGACACTCTAAACCTACTGCAAAACAGGTTAGGTAAAACTCTTGAAGACATTGGCTTAGGGAAAGACTTCATGAACAAAACTTCAACAGCACAGGAATTGGCTGAATAAATCAACAAATGGGACCTCGTTCTTTTAAAACGCTTCTGCACAGCAAAGGAAACCACCAACAGTGCAAACAGGCAACCAACAATGTGGGAAAAATCTTTACCAGCTGTTCCTCAGACAAACAGCTATTATCTAGAATATATAAAGAGCTCAGAAAAAATCAACCCACTCAAATTTCATGACCCAATTCAAAACTGGGCATCTGAAATTAACAGATATTTTTCAGAGGAAGAAGTAAGAGCAGCTAAGAAGCATATGAAGAAATGCTCAACATCATTAGTTATTCGAGAGATGCAGATGAAAACAACATTGAGATTTCATCTCACTCCAAATAGAATGGCTGCCATTTCAGAATCAGCCAACAGCAAATGTTGGCGAGGCTGTGGAGAAGAAGGAACCCTTCTGCACTGTTGGTCGGACTGTAGACTCGTACAACCCTTGTGGAGATCAGTTTGGAGAATTCTCAAAAAGCTAGGATTGTGAGGTCCCATTTGACCCAGCCATTGCTCTGCTAGGTATATACACACAAGAATTAAATGACTCACATCACAGTGACATAGGTTCACCCATGTTTATAGCAGCCCAATTTGTGATTGCTACATCTTGGAAACAACCCAAATGTCCATTAACTGGAGACTGGATAAAAAAGCTGTGGTTCTTCTACAGAATGGAGTATTATTCTGCCATAAAAATGATAAGTTTGAATCATTTCTACTTAAATGGACATACCTTGAGGATATCCTCATAAGTGAAATAAATAGGGCACAGATAGGTACATATCGCATCTTTTCTCTGGTATGAGAAAATGAAGATGTAAATGAGTCCTAGCATTGTATGTTAGGGTGAAGGAGGAAAATGTTCAGATTGTAACAAAAAAGTAGGGAAACAAGTTTTATGTATATGGGGGGTAGTAGGGTGGGTATGGCTATGGAAAAAAAGTGAGAATTGTGTCTTATACTGGTACAAATCCCTATTATGGAGTGAAATCATGATGTGTATATTACTGTACCAATAAAGATTTTAAAAAATGAATAAAGAAAAGAAATGCTCAACATCATTAGTCATTAGAGAGATGAAGATGAAAACAACACTGTGATTTCATCTCACTCCACTAAGAAGGCTGCCATGTAAGAATTAGCCACCAAAAAATGTTGGTGAGACTGTGGAGAAAAGGGAACCCTCCTCCACTGTTGGTGGGACTCTAGACTCGTACAACCTCTGTGGAGATCAGTTTGGAGATTCCTCAAAAAACTAGGATTGGAGATCCCATTTGACCTGGCCATCACTCTGCTAGGCATATACACAAAGGAATTAAAAGAGTCATTTCACAGGGACATATGTGCATCCATGTTTGTAGCAGCTGAGTTTGTGATTTCTAAGGCTTGGAAACAACCCAAATGTCCATCAACTGGAGACTGGATGAAGAACATGTGGTTCTTTTATAGAATGGAGTATTACTCTGCTACTAAAAATGATAAGATTGAGTCATTTATGTTCAAATAGATCTACTTTGCGGATGTCCTCATAAGCAAAATAAATGGGTTACAAATGTTTAAATATCATATCTTTTCTCTAGTATGAGAAAATGAAGTTGTAAATGAGTTGTAGTATGTACAGTTGATATTGTGAAGTAGAAACTATTTAAAAGGAAAGAGTGTGAGGGTAAATAACAAGGGGAAAATGAATGTGATAATAATAAAGTAAAAAGAAAACAAAGATTGTGTATATAGGGGCTGGGGGAAGCAGGGCAGGGGGAAAAGGGAAAAATGAGAATCAAGTAATTCATAGTTTGATACAAACTCTTAATGTTGAATGCAATTATGATTTGTATTCATAAGGTACCAGTAAAGATAATTTACCAAAAAAAAGTGGAGCCGGGGATTTAGCTCAGTGGTTCAGGTGCCTTTCTTGCAAGGCAAGGGCCAGGTTTGATCCATGGTAACCACATACAATACTGGGTGTGGAGAATCATGCCCAGCCCCTATCAGTACCACATACTACAGTACTGGGAGTGTTGGCTCATGCCTGTAATCCCAGCACTCAGGAGGCTGAGCCAGGAGGATTGCTGTGATATGAGTTTTAGGCTTAGCTCAGGGCCAGCCTGAATTACCAAGGGAGACTCTGTCTCAAAAAGAAACAAACAAACAAACAAAAGCAAAAAAAAAACCAAAAACAAAAACAAACAACAACAATAAAAACCATCCAAACCAAAAAAAAAGTAAAAGAATAGACTCCAGCTCATAATAGAGTGGCATAGAGTAGTAAGTCAAAGAAGATGTTCTTTTGGATCCAGAATGACTGGGATAAAACTTTACCTCTGTTTCTTTTCAGCTATGTTCTCTTTGGCAAATTCTACAAGTAGTCCTCTGAGCCTTTCTTTCCCATACATATGCTTTTTAATATTCTGCTCTTGTTGGGTGTCCCAGAGGGAGAGAGTCTCACTGAGAAAAGAATGGACACATGAGAGCAAGGCACAGGTGACCAAGACTTCTTAATCAATGCAAAGTTTGTTACAATCTGCCACACATACATCTGGTTCAAAGCAGGAAATTAACTCTATTTGCTTATCTCCTCGGGGGGCCTCCTGTTTACACCAAGACACTACAAAAGGGATATGCTAATCAAGCAGATAATGGGGGTGAATGGATGCTATGCAGATATTTTAAGGAAGAACAGGATGCATCTGATAATACTACTGTGGGGGAAACTTAGATCTGTAAAGAACAAGAGGATATGTAGGAATCACATATGCCTCTCTTTAGCCTCCTTCTTATCATGCCTTATTGATATTGCCAGAGTAACACACTTCTAGTCTGAACCAGAGCCTCCTCTTTTTGAGATAATTCCTACATACCTTCCCAACAGGCTAATTGTGAAGATCAGATGAGGGCATGAACATGAAGAAATCTTTGCAGTGATACACAGCACACAGATAGTGCTATTCAAGCACTTCATCTTTCTTCTAATAATTACAAACCTACATAAATTATAATATGTTAAAAGATGATCTGAGATCGTCTAAAACTTGAAAATGCAAGTAATATTAATAAGTTGCTCAAAAACGTACGTCTACTCTTTTATCTGACTGTGGATCATAGAGTCTAAAATTTCCAGAAACCCATGGCAGAAACTGGTCCATTCCATATTACGTAGGAATCATATAATTAAAGAAGAATCAGTCATGTGGCGCATCCATGACTGTGCTGAAGAGTGGACCAAGCTATTTTTTTTCATACTTATTCGTGAATAGAAATTACCCAGTTCAAAACAAATATCTTTAGTTATATCCTCACCATAGATACAGTGGCACACTCCGTGGACCTGGGGACCCTGCCTCCAGCCTGGCCAAGTGGAAGCACAAGTGTGGGAGGAGAGGGTCCTCTGCACAGCTGCACAGACAGCTTTGCGCTGCCTGCTACTTTTTTACCCCTTCCTTTACCTCCTTCTGTATCACTGTACATTTTTTCTTGCAATTCATGTTATCCAAAAGGTTTTACAACCTAGAGCTTTGTTGCATTTTCATGGTATACTGGAAAGCAACCCCCCCCCCCAACATCAAAGGTTTCACTAAAACAAGCTGGAGAGAGAAAAGCTTTGCATTGTTTCCTTAAGGTTGCCAACAAAGTTTGGGTGGGATGCTTTGAATGCTATATTCCTGTAAAATAAACCAAACAGAATTATAATCATTTATACTTTGTATGGGTCTCAAAACATTAGTAGAATGGGTACAGTTTTGTAAGTCTCAATTTAATACTTCTCTATATATATACACTTGAAAATAATCAAAACATTTTGATGAAAATAATACTTCTAATTAATTTAACAAATATTTAATGAATGAATATATTCTGAACCTTGTAGAGTTCAAGATAAGTGTCTCAATATTTCTCCTTGAAAAGCTTATGTATTAGTAATCCATCTGCCCTGCACCTTATTCTAGTTGTCTTTAACAATGAGTAGTGTGAAATCTGATCTTTCTCAAATTGCTGACAAATGTTTTAAAGATAAAGATAAATCCATGGCAGCAAAAACAATTTAAATCAATTACCACTGGTTTGTATAATTTAGTAGAAGGAAATCTCTGGTCAGAAGAGAAATTTCACTTTATCAGATCCTTAGAATGATAGGACATTAATGCTTATTTCCAAAGGCAGGGATAGGGTGGGGTAAAATTAGACAAGAGTCAGTTTTTTCTGCTACTATAACTACAGTCTGTGACTCTGTATGGTTTTGTCTTTTCTCAGTTCTCATCAATGCCCATGTGCTCCTTCCCCTCCTGTACCTCAATGTTCCTTTACTTTGCCTCTCCCTTTCTTCTATGGCCACCTCATATCACTTCCTCCCAGTGGCTTTCCACTTAACTGGCTATCTACTTAACTGGCCATTGTATTGACACAGGAGAACAAGGCCTCGCTCTCCTCTAAAAACACGAGCTTGTGTTCCTAAAATTTAGGAATAAATTTCAGGAACAAACGACAGAGGTTCGTGTAGAAAAAGTTTTATTGGATAGAAAGAGAGGGAAAAAGAGAGAGAGAAAGGGCTTCTAAGAGAAACAGAGGAGGGAACCCAGAAAGGTGGGTAACCCAAGGTAATCTTTTCTAATGGGCTTTTTAACGGCTAAAGACCACAATGTGGGAAGGGTTTAAAGTAGGAGCCTCCAATAAAATTCAAGGAGGTGTAATCTTGATCAAATGGGGCCCAATGAGAAGTTAAGTCATACAGGGTCCCTCCCGCATCAGGAGGCTCTTCTAGGTGGGCTGAATTTTTGGCCCTTCTTGGGAAGGGATGGATCTAGACCCTTAATTTTCCACTGACCCAATCATAAGGCTTTAATTGGTCACTGGTGCTCCCGACCCCTGAAAAACAGTCTCCCCCCCACCCATGAACCTTCTCCAAGGGCCTGCCATATCTGTCTGCTGACTATTTTTTACCTACAATAGTATCAGATTATATTATTTAATTTCATGTCTTACACTATGTTTTAATGTCTACTACACATGTAGTCTATTTCTTCCACTTAATTTAAAAGCAAAAGATCAGAACCTCAAGGTTTTCTTCTATTTTTTTTTTCTATTTCTCTTCAAGAGCTAAAGCTTCCCAGAGATTTTGAGTAGGAGTGGAAGATTCTATGTCCATAGCCCCAACTTCCTTTCCCCAGTTGGAAGTATTTATAAGCACTCTCTATGATCCTGATTGTTCTCAGACTCTATAGTCTTATTAAAATGTTTTATTTGTATTTTTTATTTTCCTCTTTGGTTTTAAAACTGGAGAAAGAAAACAGGATTGTTTTTCTAAGCATTGAATGTAGAGTTAACTGACTTAGATTGAACTGGCCCAAAGTACAGCAAATGGTTTTGTACTAATTAGGGTTTTAGTTTATTATTTTCTACCTTTAGTTCTAAAGCTGACCTAGTACTAGTGGCCCAGAATATATATCTCTGTAAGCATGGCTGTTAGACTTGTTAAGTGTCTTCTGAAACAAAGTCAAGAACTCTAAAATCTACAGTTAGGACTGTCTCATAACAAAGGTATTCCCTATAGAAAATATGTTCTGGTTTGTAGTATGTTGCAGGAATCCCCACTATTTTGTAAATGTTGCTAGTGAGTTAAAGGCAGACACTATCTTCTCTTCCTTTGGTCTTCCTACAAATTTATTAAAACAGTGGATAATTCTTCTGTAGTATTGAGTGAAATTCTATAAAAGAGTGGAGATTGACCCTTGAGCCACGTTCTCAGGCTCATCTCTTTCTGAGCACAGAGAAGTAAAATTTATCCCCCTACTTAATTTAGAAGACTGAGTTTTGTGTGGACGCTGAAGATTTTGTCTTTTGGTAAGGTGTTTACCCATTTTTTCTGGCTGACCACTGTACTGTAGAACCTCAGAGACACATACTCAGAATTAAAGTTCTGTAGACATTTCATACAGAAGGAAGAGTAGTGATTTACCCACTTACAATCCACAACATGCCTACAACATACATGATGTGAACATGATACATGTATGAGATGAGCACCCAACAAGGCTGCAGAAAGGCCTCTGAAATAATAGTCACCAGTAAACACTGTTGGGACACCAATCTGAGCACTTCTGAATAGCATGAATGGTATAATGTGCAAATTTAATCACCAAAGCCAGGTAAACAATTAATTTGTCAAAATTTTTTGCTTCAATAAACTTGAAATTCTTTTCTTCTGTAATAATAATCACTATATCAATTTCAATGCTTCAATATCTATTAGCCTCAAATTCCTGCATGTATTTAATATTTATGTTATCACATCCCACTTGCTTACATAAAGCTACAATAAATCTTTTGTTTATATCACTTTGATACTTCAATGCCCTTTGCCACCAAAAATACGACAGCAAAAGGTTAGTAAGTTGCCAGGAGAAGGAAGATAAGGTATAGCCTGGGGAATTATGAAGAGTTTCTATTTTTAAAACATCTTCATAAAAGTATCATGCTTCCTTCATAATATCGTAAGAAACGAAGTTATTTTTTCCATGCAAATGATAATTGGGTAGCCACTGTCAATTTAACCAAACATATTTTTGCATTTAATCACCATTTATCTTTAAGAATGATGTTATATATTCTTAAATATTACCATTTGATTAAAGATAAAAAACATATAGGCAGAAAGAAAAAAAAAAACTTAAGGGATTGCAGTGACATACCCTACAAATATCTAAATATAATTTAAAAGTTCTTATTCAAAATGCTTGGGACCAGAAGTTTTGTGGATCTTTTATTCCAAAGTTTGAAATATTTGCATATATGTAGTGAGATGAGTTGAAAATGAAATCCATATTTAGATAGCAAATTCATTTATGTTTTATATTTTATGGACAGAAGTTGAAAATAATTTTATAAAGTGCCTTTAGTGTGCTGTATTTTGATTTTACATTGCTCATGAGGTCAGGGGTAGAACTTTCTGTATGTGGCAGTGTAAAAGTATTCAAAAATTAAATTTGGAGCTCAAATTTATATATAATCCATAGCACATAGGAATTTATCAAAGCACTGAAATTTTAAGGTTAGAATTCAGGATGAGTTAATGAAACTTAGGGAACACATAACTGATGACAATGGCTCGGTTCTACAAAGACCCCCTCACTGTTTTCTATCATATGAAAAGTTCAGTGGCACACAGAATGAAATGTCTGATTTTCTTTTCCAATAAACTCCTATGTAAATCTATTGCTTGTATTGGTTAATTTAAGACTTTTTGAAACAACTTTTTTATTAGAATTTATGTGAGAATATAAGTGACATGTCTGATAGAACAGGAGTGGAGTAGAATGTGACTTTGCTTTTGAAGTTGACAGAATAATTTTAATTTTTCAATCAGACTTATGAGTTATTTCCACAATTGATATTCTCATAAGCTATTGGATTTTTATTTAGTTGAGCATTTGATAAAAATACTTTCTCTAACAACTAAATTTAGACATGTGAAATGAGTTCCATGAATCCTAGGGTGAGAATATGGAAGACATCACGTGATGTATAACGTCCTGAATGGACTCTTCCCTCCTTGGATTCCCCATGTGCGGAGCAATGAAACGAAGTATAAAAATATTCTATTTGAGAAATTCATATAGAAAAGTGGCCCAGTTACTGGGAAAATGAAAAGATAGATCTCTCCTTAGGATATGATAAGAAAATAGACTCCATGAAGGCGAATAGTAATGATTATGTGAATTTGGAAAAATGAGTTGTTTTTACTGGTGGGCAAGATAATCAAATGTGTTCTGTGGAGAAGCAGAATGAATAAAGTAATCCTGTAAAGTCCTTTGGTATTTCACAATCTTTGTCATGGTATTTAATAGCATAATATGCCAGCACAGCATTTCTACAGTGAAAAGGGTGAAACTGGGCTCTCTGGGCCATTCTCAATCTCTGAAGATATTTTTGTTTGTGAGAGATGTTTGGATCCAGGGTCCTGTTGTCAAGGAATGTTGCTAAGCCCCCATGCCTTTGTACTCTATCCTAGGAAAAGGATTAAATTCAAAATGTCAACCTGTTCACAGGTTCAGAAATCCTGCTCTAAAATGTGAAACTTGAGGGCACTGAGTTAGTGAAATATGAGAAATGCCACTGGAGATGTTAAGCAGACATGCCACCATGGTGGCTTTTCATCCTACACTAAAAATTTTGAACATTATGCTCAGATATGAAGCAAAATTCTTACTATGTCACCAGTTGTGAGGATGAAAGTTAAACATCAACATTAAGTGAATGATCACCATAATTTGTATTTAAATAGATGGAGTGGCTTTAATATCATTTATTCAGTTCAGGTCTCATTTACTTTATTTCTGTAAAGAAAATTTTGAAATAAAAAATATCAAGTATGTAAATTAAAAACTAATTATTTTGTGGGAAAAATAGACATGGTAAATAATCATTCTGTATTTACAGGATTATAGAGATAGAACTTGACTTACAATAATTCAATTTATGATCTTTCAGCTTTTGGAGAGTGTGAAAATGATTACATTTAGTAGTAAAAATTTTTCAAACTTGTCACTGTGTTCTCCTTATGGGCGAGCCAGGAGCAGTCCAAAACTCTCCCTCAATGCTGAGTATCAGCAGCAAGCAGAAGCTCCTAGTCCACCACTCATGAGGACAAACAGACAATGCTCTGCAGTGGACTCTGTTGCTTTGTTGGCTTATTTAATTCATTTTAATTTACAGCTTGTTTACCAGGAAATAAGTCCACAGAAAGTCTAGGAACCTTTAATTCACTGGACACAACCACACACAGCACACACTTTCTATTTACTTCTTAGCCTCCTTTCTTTTAAAATCATAAATTTTAAAACTAATTTCCTCTGACTGAATTGATGAGGATGAAACCTGATGTGTTCTTTTTGTGATATCATCTCTAAAACACTCAAGGACTATCAATCATCTTATTTGCAATCAAGAGGATAAATAACCTTAAAATACCATTCTATATTATCAAGACAATTGTTTAGGCTACCTAGGATAGAAAGGAACTATCTGTTACCTTTGTAAGTCTTCAATGACTGGAACTAGAAAAAAGTGCCCCATAAGTGTATATTTTATCATTTCACTGATGTCAGATGACACACATAAGACAAAGGCATCTTCACTATCATCTACTGGAAGTAAAGCACTTACCTTTATAGAATTTTGTCAGAGCTCTTACTATGTTGGAGCTTTTACTATGCATCAAAAGGAATGCACAGTAAAAAGATTAGTTTGTGCAATGAAGGTTAGGGTGGATTCTGAACCCAGTATGAGCAACAGAGACTTCAGTGTCCTTTGTGGCTTTCAGGGTGAGATGTCCAACACTTCCTGTCCAATAAAACAGCATGAGATGAGTCTTTCAAGCTTCTGTGAAAGCTGGCATGTCATAGTCTTTGTAGCTAGGTTGCTTCACTGTAAAAGGAGATAAAAAATTTCAACAACACCCTTGGATACAAGGAATAGAATACATTTGTGCAAGAATTTCTGTCCCAAAGGGGAATCAAGGGGGCCAAAACATATCATCATTTCTCAAGCACTCATTAATGTAGCACTGCAGGATGCACGTTTAGAAATAACTTTGAGCTGAAAGTATTTTAAGGGAAAGAATTAGAGGGAAAGCTATGTCAGTCCCTAACTTAAGGCTCTAGACATCTTTATGCTTTATAATCACAGTTAGCTTTGATTGTACCATGAAATTCATACAGCTTTGTGGTCACTTTCTTTAGTTAACCTGGAAATGTGGATTTTCATTTATGAAGATTAACATGAAACACCAGGTTTAGAGGAAATAGCAAAAATGTTTCACTTAAACTCAGGATGATCAAAGAGGCTGTCTGAGGGTCTGAGGGCATTTCTGAAATTCTTACAAATTCCATCTAATATATTCGTCAGTCAACTTTTCCCCACATTCACTCAGTAGCGATTTGGTGCCATGCAGAAGAAAAGGGAAAAGTTACCAAATGTAACAGAGCGTGGAGACAAGAGAGACAAGATAAAGACACCCATCCAAGCTTTCCGAGATGGGCAAGAAGGACAGCAGCATTAAAAGTGCCCTCCTCCCCAACATGTCCTCAGAGTGTTTGCTTTTGGATTTTCATGGAGAAGATGCCTGTCACAGTAAATGAGGTAGTACGGTGCAGGGGAGAAGAGCAGGTGGCCCTTAGGTTGGGAGTGGAGATCCCTCTCCAAATGACATTAGAGAATCAAAGGGAAGTAAACTTTCCTTGTTATAACCACAAAGATATGTCTTTTTGATTTTAGTCATCTGTGGTTTTTTTTTTCCCAATGCTCAAGGGCAAACACAGGGTCTTGTGTGTGATGGGCAAGGAATCAACTGCTGAATCCCAGCCTCCACCACAGGGTTTCTTTACACTGCTTGTTTCTCTTCTTCATGAACAAAGAGAACTACATTACACAGGATAGAATCATAAGGCCCACCACAATATTTATAGGTGAATATCCAACATGTCACAAACACAAATCAGTATTTTACATGCACTGAGAAAGATAGTCACATCACACGCTTCAAAGCAATTTGCTTTTGATTTATATTCCCTACATTCATAAAATTACAAATTTATAGAAATGATGAATACACTAGGTGTCATCTAGAGCTCAAGAGAGAGAGATAGAGGGTAGAGGAGGAAAATGATATATCTCTAGCATGACCACACAAAAGCTGCTTGGAGGTAGATCAGGTTTGTATTGTGACTGCATTAAAATCAAAGTTCTATTTATACCATATTTTATAAAGTGTTACCCCTGGGTAAGTTGCTTAGAACTCATATATGGGGTCTTTGTTTTTTGTTTTTTGTTTTTTGTTTTTTTTTAGTTTTTTGAGACAGGGTCTCGCTTTGTAGTTCAGGCTGGCCCTGAGCTCATCCTCAAACTCACATCACAGCAATCCTCCTGCCTCTGCCTCACGAGTGCTGGGATTACAGGCATGAGCCACCATGCCCGGTACTGTGGTATGTGGTACTGGTTGCTGCTGGGCGTGAGTCTCCATGCCCAGTATGGTATGTGGTTAGCAGGGATCAAACCCGGGTCCTTGCACTTGCAAGACAGGCCCCGGAACCATTGAGCCAAATCCCCAGCCCTTTGTGTTATTTTTTGTAAGAGTCTGTAAATTCATCATGATATCAGAGCAAAATGTATTAGCATAAGAGCCCAAGACAGTGAAAAAATAGTGGCTCTGATTTTTTCCAGTTTTTGAGTGAAAACAAGGCAAATACACACAAAACAGCTTGAGGAGACTCAGTGTGAGGTGGAACGCATACTAACGTCTTTTCTGTGAGATCAGCACTCTTTAGCACAATGGATGATACATTGCAACCAGGGCATAAATTACATAGCTTACTTTTGCAAACTATGCAACTCAAACTGACCTCTAACTTATATAGGATTTTTTTTTTTATGGAAGAACTATACACCTACTGCTCAGGTACCTAAATAATACAAATCAAAAGACATCTGAGTGCCTTGCACGTGTATATTCATTGCCATTTACAATATTTTCTCTTTTCTTTTTGAATGATTTTATGGAAATGCTACTTTCATATAATAATGAGATGTCATGATAGCTTTAAACCAGTCCTGAGATCAGTCTTCCAAATTATTTAATCTGCAGCATAAAAGTATTTATATATAATACCAAGTGTTTAGCAAAAACTTTAACCAAGCATGTTTTATGATACATTTCCAAATATTTTATTTCAGAATGTTATTGTGTAAGGAAACCAAATTTATCTTACCCCAACATCCTTATTTTAAATGTATGAAGGCTACAGTGAAAAGATAATGATAAAAGTCATATTATAAAAACTGACTCTTCAGGTAAGAGCCAAGTCACTCCCCCATACTATTCACAAAGCTCTACCATCTTGTATCTGCAACATTAAACTGTAAGTGTTTACACAGTGTAGTGAGATGTGAGAGACAACATGGAGAATTGAGAATATTAAATATTTCTCCCACCTTCTTAAATATTTCCTTCTTAAATATTTCCTCCCACCATGAGCACACCTTGTTGTGTTTCCATTTCATGGGATTAAAAACAGTCAGAGTAATATGCCTAACCCCAGAGGAAGCACAACCTCTATCTTTGAAGAGTAGTGAAAAAAAAGAGGTGATAGCAGAGTACTGGAGATCTGTTACAGAATACAAAACTTACCAAGGAACCAGCGGATCAATTCCCATGTGCTTTACATCAAGTTTACCTTTCTATCCCCTCTACATTATTCAAATGCTTAATAGCATTTTGCTGACTTATGTTCACACAATTATATCCAGGATGATTACTTCTGATAAGCATGTGGAATTTAAAACATTATGACATGGGAACTTCAGTTTTTCATTGTATATTGAAGTATATTTTGTTTATATAACATTCATAATCCATCAGAATTATCAGACTTAATTTTCATATCTGCTAAGAAGCTGACCTGTCTGTAGCAGGATTTCTCACTTTTAACATTATTAAGCTTTTGAAATGGATGAGGATTTTCTTTCTGCAAGGAGTCTAATTTCTACCTTTCCTATGCCAATTTTAAAATCTTTTGAAAAATGAACAAGTATTTTTACATTTATTTGATACAAAAGCCATGCATGTTTATGAGGTCTGTGAGATTCCAATAGTGTATGCAAACTTGTTTCAGTTCTTTGTTTTGGAAACAGTCAAACTCCCCTCTAAGAGCTACTTTAAAATGGATAACTATTATCAGCCATTGTGATTTCACTGATCTGCAGAATACTGGAAATAATTCTTCCTATCCAATAGCTCCTTTGGGCCCATGAGGAATCTTCTCTCCATCTGCGTCCACCACTTACCTTTCTTAAACTCAGATACCCACCATGCTGCTCTTCACTTCTTTGAAATTGCCAGCTTCCACATAAAATGGAGAATGTAGTGTAAGATTAAAAATCAAAAATGCAGAATTCCAAGGCAGAGACCACAAAGTTAGAAAAAGCAGAAATGAAAAAAATAGCAGGCCTAGTCTCTAAAGTCAACAAGACCTAGTTCTTGCTAAAAACCTTCACATTCCAAGAAACAGATAAGATAATGCTAAAGACAAATGCCCTATTCCAGTAAAAAATTACCCAAGAATGTCCTTTTCCCCCTATGAAAAATGAGCTAAGCATTCTTGCCTTGTTGAATCAAGGACAAGCCACCTACCCCTTAGCCCACCAAATCATGTATATAAGCTGTGCTATTTTTCCCTTCGGGGCCGTTCCTTCACTGAGTGTAAGGATGGTCCCGGCGCCAGTTCCCAAATAAACCTCTTGTGGCTTGCATCGATACCGTGCTGTGTGTTTCTCTGCAGCGTGTCTCCCAAGATAGACCTGTTCAGGTCTAACAGTGATAATTATATTTCAGTGCCAAATGTATTTTGTTTCTAACCAGTTCCATCCAGGTTACTGAAAAGGGAAAACTTTCATTTATCTTAACGATTAAAGAGCATTCTGTTGTATGTATTTATCACATTTTAATCTGTTCACTTGCCAATTATCCACCTAAGTCAAGTCCACATTTTAGTTACTGGAAATAGCTCTGTAATAAACTTTAAAAAGGCAGATGTCTCTTCAATACTCTGATTTTTATCTCATTTGGATATACATACCCCAAGGGGGAACTATTGGATTATAGATCTATCTCAGGTGTTGTGAAAAACATCCACACTGTTTTTCATAATGGCTGTAATAGTTTACATTTCCACCAGTGGTACATGTGCCTCCTCCCTCTGTACTCTCAGTAGCATTTTTATCTTTTGTCTTTTTGACAATAGCTTTTACAAATCAGAGAAGATGAGTGCCCTTCCTATTTCCTTAATTTTTATAGGCAAAAACTGTAAGTAGTACTCTATTTTCTAGTTTACAGACTGCTTCCACTTAATCTATCCATTGTGATACAGTAATAATTTTTACAAATTTAAAGAAAGAAATACAAACTTCCTTTTACCTGAAAAAATAAAGTACTACAATAGTTAAAGAATTACACAGGAACTGTACAAATGATATAAAAGTATGCTTTGTAACCTGGTTCTACAATATCCACAATATTTAACATCTTACTAATTTACTATAATTTCTTTGCTCTTTCAATATATTCCTTAGTTCAGACTTAATTTCAGTGCCGGTTTTTTAGAGTATATTATCCTGTTTCCATTACTGAAGGAATAAATATTATTTCAATTTTCTCAGTCCCTTTTATTTTTATAGAAAAAAATTATAAAATATTTAAAAAATATTCATTGTTTATTGGATAAGACAAGCATTATAAAGAGTATTTCATTTTTTACAGCGAAATGCCTTTTGAGTAAGAACCCAGAATCATCCTTACTGTAATGTTGAAGAAAATGAGTCTCAGACATCAAGTGAGCTGTCTAAAGCCATGAGCTGATTTCTACCAGTACTGACCACTTTAGAACAACAGCGTGTCCTGTGGTTTAACTTGTTTCACATCAACGTTGGCATCACAGTACAAGGGCAAAGCACTCCCAGCAGACCTCGCAGTGGTCAGTGCCACCCTTCAGGGTGAGGCAGAATCTTCATCTTTCGTCACATGGCCATGATCCAGTGGGAGCCTCCCAATCATTAGCCTTCTGATCAACTCCAGCACTACATTTTCTTCTTTACTCACATGAGGTATGCTAATTGATTCTTAAGAAAAAGAAATGAAAACTTAAAAAGAAATACGTCCTTAGAAAACTAAATGAACTTATGGTGTGAATGTTATTGATGGGCAGGTCTGTACCCTGTTCTGCTCACTGTAGGAAGCAGGCTGTCAGGCCAAGAACTTTGGGCTTACTGAGCCTTCCTGTGATTTCTAGCTGTGCACATGGGTAGAGTGAGTTTTTCTGCCCAGAGTTATGAACAGAGGGCCCATCTATGTTTTCCTCACTCAGATTTAATATTCTAAAACAAGGATGGAATTACTAAGTCACCAACAATCTATCTGTTGCTCTGACCTCACAGTTACAACATATTGTCTCACATGGCATGTGAGTCAGAACGTTTGAATTCAGAACTTTCCTGAGAGAGCATTTTCACTAACAGTGCCCCTATATGTTATGTAAAGCTGAATGAATTCAGTGTTCACAATGATCATAATATAATTTAGAAACTAAAACTCACTTAAAGGACTTTGATGGCATTTGGTAGTGACCAGGCACAAGAGATTTGAAAACTTCAAGTGAGTTGCCCACTTTGTAATGCTACTTCCATCTCTAATAACCAATTCTTATGCATTCTATATATTCCAGAGAAATATAGGTAGAGTCAATGGGACAGAGAAGAGACTGCATTTTCACTTCTAAAATTATCTTTTCTGGGCCAAAATTATACTTTGGAGAAAAAAGTGGTCTTTAGAAAATGGTGTTGGGGAATGTGGCCATTCATAATCAGATTGAAGCAAGCCTGTATATCTCACCTTGTATTAAAATTAAAATAAAAAAACCTAGATATTAAAACAGAAACACTCTATTGGAAAGTAAAATCATAAAATCCTTGAAGTTGTAGATGTTGGCAAATACTTTCAGAATAGAATTCTAATTGCAAAAGAAGTAAGAGTAGGGACCAAGGAATTAGCTCAATGGCACCACGCCTACTTGGCAAACACAAGGTCCTGAGTTTGATTATGGTACTGGAAAAAAAAAGAAGTAACAGAAAGAGTCAACAAGTGGCTTTATATCAATTTAAACTTCTCTAAAGCAACAAAGACAGTCAACAGTGAAGAGATTACCTACAGAGTGGGAAAAGTGTTTACAATCTATTTCACAAACAGCACACTAATATCTGGAATATATAAAGAAATTAAAAATACTGACACTGCACAAGGAAAGATACCATCAAAAATGGGGCAAGTGAAATGAACACACACATCTCAGAAGTATACTTGACCAATAAACACATGAAAAAATCTACAGTATCACTGGTCATGAGAAAGTTACATAAATATCACTAAGATTTTATCTTATACCAGAGAAAATACCAGTCATCAATAAATCAAATAATAAATGCTGGCATATAAAAACAACTCATTGATATTGTTGGTGGGAATGTAAATTAGTATAACCTCTATCAAAATCAGTATGGAGATTCCACAAGAACTACAAGCAGAAATTCCACTGGAGCCAGATAATCCCTCTCCAGGAATCTGTCAAGATAAAGACATCATATTACACTGATACAAATACACCAGTATTGACAGCAACATAATTCAGAACTAAATCTTAGACTTCTTGTTGATAAAAAGATTATTGGATAAAAAGATGTATTATTAAAACAGGAGAATACTACGCAGGTATAAAAAGGATAAATTTGAGATGCTTGTAGGAAAATGGATGCAACTTGTACATATAATATTAAATGAAATAAATCACACATACAAATTTAAACACCATATTGTTTCTCATATGTGAGTAAGCCAAAGTACAAATAATGAGCAGAATAAAAGATTGATAAATGGAAACAGTGATAGAAGTTTTGCAAATAGAAAATTAATCAAGAAATGGAGAGGGAGGGTTAATGAATGTAAAAGATTTCAGAAGCATCACATAAACCTGCCAACTACTTATTTAATATAATTATTGCATGTCACATACATTCGCTAAAAATTACAATGGGGAAAATGGAGAAAAGAGATCTAGAGATAGAGCCAGGCAGAAGGAGGGGAGCAAAATGAATCAAGATAGTAGCAGCAGGTGGCTCTGGAAATGGCATCTGTGCCATTGAATCCACTCCAGGGTTAGAGCTTATTGGCATCCAAGCCCATGCCAGAAGAGTGTCCAGGGACTGAGTTTAGCAGCGGATGGCTTTGGAACTGGCAACTGTGCCATTAAACCCGCGCTGGGGTGGGAGCTTGCTGGCCTCCACACCTATGCTGCAGGAGCGCCAAGGAACTAAGTTTACCAGGCCAGAGTCTGATTTTCTCCATGGCAACTGCAGAAGCACATCCAATGAATTTGTATTGGTGAGTAGGTGGGCCTATTGGAACATCAGCCAGAACCATTGCAGCTGCACAGGGCCTACAGCCTACTGGCCTCCAGGCTGACTGCGCAAGTGAGCCCAGTGATTATGTATTGGTGAGAAGGCAGGCCATTGGAATGTCAGGCAGTGCCATTATAGCAGTGGAGGAGCCAGAGCCTTCCTGCCTCTAAAGCAGATGGGAGAAGGTGTTCTGACTGTATTGATTGAGTGCCTCATATGGTGTGCCAGAACTAGGGGTTTTTCCTTAGGTCCCAATAGAGACTGTAAAGAACAACACAGGAAACACTGATATTTTAAGGTTCCGAACTATTAGGAGGAAAGAGTCTTGCAACAAACATCACCAGAAAACAGGGCAGGTACAAAGCAAAAAACAACAACAAGGACAAAAACTCAGAGATGAAGAAACACTCAAAGTCTCAGATACAAAGATCCTCCACCTCAAAGTAACACAGGGAAAAGGGAAATAGAGAAGTTTGAATCCCAGTCTCCAGGGTTCTCAGAAATGGTGACCAAAGCAGATCTAGTAAAATGGAAATCAGAACTGATCTCTGAGATGAAAGCAGAGATATTGGACACTGTCAACATGATGATTAATAAAGCTAAAGAGGAAATCATGGAGTTGATATAATCCAAGATAGCAAAAACAATGGAACCTTTCAAACACCTACAAGCAGAAGCCCATGAAATTAAGAAAGAATATGAAAGTTTATGCAATAGAATGAATTTGGCAGAAGACCAAATTTGAGACCTAGAAGACAGGATCTCAACCAATGAACTGGAAAGGCATAATCTATGAAAAAAAGCAAACGATAATGAAAAGTCAATCCAACAGCTCCTAGATGATTCAAAAAAGAATAACATAAGATTGACTGGAGTCACTGAGGAAGCAGGAGACAATGCTAAAAACATCAAAAAGCTATTCACAGAGATAATGACAGAAAACATCACATAAAAAGGTAAAGAACAGGACACACAAATATATGAAGCATACAGAATGCCACATGCCCATGACATGAAAAAGTCTACACCTAGGTATATCATCATAAAAGTTCCAGATATCAAAAAAAAAAAAAAAAGGGAAGCCCATCGTGATCACAGCAGA
>PVIR01000510.1:18457-157189 GCA_004026965.1 Petromus typicus
CAAAAAGCAAGATCCTACAATCTGCTGCATACAAGAAACACACCTAATTCAGAAAGAAACCCGAGGACTGAAAGTAAAGGGATGGAAAACGTTACTCAATGCGACAGGAAACAGCAAGAAAGCAGGAGTGGTGATTTTATTTTCAAACAGAATAGACTTTAAGCCAAAACTCATAGAGAGAGATAAAGATGGACACTATCTTTTAGTTCAGGAAAAAATGCAAGAGAAAGAAATTACAATCTTAAATATCTATGCTCCAAATTCTAATGCACCCAGCTACATAAAACAAACATTAACGCACTTGAAAAACCAGATAAACTCCAATACAATAATAGTAGGGGACCTCAATACCCCACTCTCACAAACAGACAGATAGACTGAACAAAAAGAAAATCAGGAAATCCTTGAGCTCAACCAGACTCTTTAGCAAATGGACTTAATAGATGCATACAGAGTATTTCACCCCACAAAGTCAGAATTTACATTCTTCTCAGCTGCTCATGGATCATTCTCCACAATAGACCACGTGCTCATTCCTAGAACAGGTTTAAGCAAATACAAAGGGATTGAAGTTATCCCTTGTATACTGTCGGACCATAGTGCCCTTAAGTTGGAGCTGATTAGCAAAGGAAAGCCCAGGATCTTCACAAACACATGGAAATTGAACAACACTCTGCTCAGCAACCTATGGGTCACAGAAGAAATTAGAGTAGAAATTGAGCAGTTCTTACAATTAAATGATAACCCCAGTACAACATATAGAAATTTATGGAACACAATGAAAGCAGTTCTATGAGGAAAATTCATAGCAGTGAAAGCCCACATCCAGGAAGTGGAGCAAGCTCAAATAAACAATTCAATGCTGAACCTCAAATGACTAGAAAGAGAGGAGCAAAACAAACCAAAACTCTCACTAGGCAAGAAATAATAAGGATCATGCAGAAATTAACACAATAGAATCCAAGAAAAAGCTTCAAAAAATCAATGAATTGAAATGGTTTGTTCTTTGAGAGGATAAACAAAATTGATAGACCTTTAGCCACCCTCATTAAACAAAGGAAGGAAAAGGCTTATATCTATGCTATCAGGAATGAGAACGGAGAAATTTCTACAGACCCAGATTAAGTCCAGAGGATAAGAAACACCTACTTTGAAAATGTACACTTCAATAAAATGTAGAAGAAATGGATAGATTTCTAGACACATATGAACTCCCAAAACTGAATAAGGAAGATATAGAAATGTTAAACACCCCAATCACAATCTGTGAAATTGAAAATGTAATTAAATACTTGCGAACAACAACAACAAAGAAAGACCTGGACCTGATGTTTTTACTGCTGAATTCTATAAAGAAGAGTCAGTGCTTCTACTTCTTAAACTTTTAATTAAATTGAAAGGGAAGCAGTACTCCCAAACTCATTCCTGGAAGCAACCATTACCCTGATTCCAAAAGCAGAGAAAGACCCAACCAAAAAAGTGAACTAAAGGCCAATATCTCTAATAAACATCGATGCAAAAATCTTCAATAAGATCCTGGCAAAGAGAATACAGAGAATTATCGAAAAGATTATACACCCTGACCAATTTGGATTCATCCCAGGGATGCAAGGATGGTTCAGCATATGTAAATCAATAAATGTTTTACACTATATTAACAAGCTTAAGACAAAAATCATATAGTCATCTCAGTTGATGCAGAAAAAGTGTTTGACAAAATACAACACCAATTTATGTTCAAAACCCTACAGAAGATCAGAATAGATGATCTGTATCTCAAACTAATAAAAGCTATCTATGAGCAACCATCAGCCAGTATCATACTAAATGGTCATAAATTGAAACCTTTCACACTAAGATCAGGAACAAAACAAGGATTTCCTCTTTCACTTCTGTTCGATATAGTTCTGGAAATATTAGCCATAGAAATTAGGCAAGAGAAAGAAATAAAAGGAATAAGATTGGAAAATTAGAAGTTAAATTGTCATTATTTGCTGATGACATGATATTCTACATAGAGGATCCTAAAAACTCAATTAAAAACCAACTGGACCTGATCGCCAATTTTAGCCATGTAGCTGGTTACAATGTCAACGCTCAAAAATCAATAGCCTTTGTATGTACAAACAGTAGACCCACTGAGATGGAAATTGGAGAGTCAGTCCCTTTCACAGTAGCACCCCAAAAATAAAATATCTAGGAATCAATCTAACAAAGGAGGTGAAAGACCTCTACTCTCAAAACTATAGCATTCTGAAAAAGGACATAGAAGATGATATCAAAAAATGGAAAGACATATCTTGCTCCTGGGTAGGAAGAACCAATATTGTCAAAATGGCTATATTGCCAAAATTACTCTACACATTCAATGCAATCCCGATTCAAATCCCAACAGCATATTTCACAGATCTAGAGAAAAAAATTCAAACTTTCATCTGGAACCACAAAAAACCTAGAATAGCCAAAGCTATTCTAAGCAACAGGGACATGGTGGGGGGTATTACAACTCTGAACCTGAAACTATACTATAAAGCCACCGTGATAAAACCTGCATGGTACTGTCAAACTAACAGACCCAAGGATCAATGGAATAGACTAGAAGATCCAGAAAGTACTCCAGATACACTGAGCCACCTCATCCTTGACAAAGGAGCCAAAAATTCTCAGTGGGGGAAAGATAGCCTCTTTAACAAATGGTGCTGGAAAAACTGGGCTTTAACTTGCCAAAGACTAAAACTAGATCTAACTCTTTCACCGTGTACCAAGCTAAAATCAAAGTGGATAAGAGACCTAATTATTAACACAGACACTCTAAACCTACTGCAAAACAGGTTAGGTAAAACTCTTGAAGACATTGGCTTAGGGAAAGACTTCATGAACAAAACCTCTATAGCACAAGAATTGGCTGAGGAAATCAACAAATGAGACCTCATTCTTTTTTAGTATTTTTTTTTTTTCTTTTTTGAGACAGGGTCTCACTTTGTGGTTCAGGCTGGCCCTGAGCTTAGCCTCAAACTCACATCACAGCAATCCTCCTGCCTCTGCCTCCCGAGTGCTGGCATTACAGGCGTGAGCCACCATGCCCGGCACTGGTATGTGGTACTGTTTGCCACTGGGGTGAGTCTCCACACCCAGTATTGTTATGTGGTTACCAGGGATTGAACCCGGGTCCTTGCGCTTGCAAGACAGGCGCCGGAACCACTGAGCTATATCCCCGGCCCGAGACCTCATTCTTTTAAAAAGCTTCTGCACAGCAAAGGAAACCACCAACAGAGCAAAAAAACAATCAACAATGTGAGAAAAAAATCTTCACCAGCTGTTCCTCAAAGGGCTACTATCTAGAATATATAAAGCACTCAAAAAAAAAAAAAAATCAGCCCACCAAAAGTTAAAGACCCAATTCAAAACTGGGCATCTGAAATTAACAGATATTTTTCAGAGGAAGAAGTAAGAGCACCTAAGAAACATATGAAGAAATGCTCGACATCATTAGTCATTTGAGAGATGCAGATAAAAACAACATTGAGATTTCGTCTCACTCCACATAGAATGGCTGCCATTTCAGATTCCACCATCAGCAAATGTTGGTGAGGCTGCGGAGAAGGAACCCTTTTCCACTGTTGGTGGGACTGTAGACTTGTACAACCCCTGTCGAGATCAGTTTGGAGATTCCTCAAAACCTAGGATAGGAGGTCCGATTTGACCCGGGCATTGCCCTGCTAGGTATATCCCAAAAAGAATTAAAAGAATCATATCACAGTGACATATGTGCACCCATGTTCATAGCAGCCCAATTGTGATTGCTACATCTTGGAAACAACCCAAGTGTCCATCAACTGGAGACTGGATAAAAATGCTGTGGTTCTTCTACAGAATGGAGTATTAGTCTGCCATAAAAAAATGATAATTTTCAGTGATTTTGACTTAAATGGACATACCTTGAGGAGATCCTCATAAGTGAAATAAATAGGTCACAGATAGGTACATATCACATCTTTTCTCTGGTATGAGAAAATAAAGATGTAAATGAGTCCTAGAATTGTATGTTATATAATGTGATATAGAAAATGCTCCAAGTCAAGTAGGGTGATGGGGGATAAATAATGAGATTATAACAAAAAGTAAGGAAACAAATTTTATGTATATGGGGGTGTGGTAGGTTGGTAGGGCTATGGGGAAAAATGAGAATTAAGTTGTGCCTTTTAGTGGTACAAATCCCCATTATGCAATGCAATCATGATGCATGTATGTAATGTACCAATAAATATTTTTTAAAAAATGAATCAAGATATGAGAAGGCTATGTACTTACTCACTAAGATTAATGAAAACATCATGCCCTGAAAACATGTCCTGATACATTTTTAATTCAAATTTTTATTGGTACATTATATATACACATCATCATCACTGTTGAATTACTTTTCTATTTGATGAAATTAGTTGCATAACCTTATGTGTTCTTTGTTTCTCATAGTATGAATTAATCCAGGACCCAGGGCTGCTTTCCTGGGCCAAATGCCTTCACTATTGCTTATTCTCTTACAATCTATCATTCTTAGAATTTCATCACAGAAGAAAGATTTCTGAAGTGGGAGGACTGTGAGGTTCTCTCTCTAAGATCCTGATCCTCATCTTTCCCTTCTACATTCCTCAAGGGCTGCCTCATTGCCCAGTGCCTAAGACCTCACTGAGCAGTGTTCCAGCTGTATGTAGCACAGGTGGTTGTAGAGACACAACCTTGGTTGTCACTGCCCTGGGAGAGCTGCTGCAGTGGATGGAGAGATGGGGTTCTCCTGACCCAGACTGGCTCACTCTGCTAAGTGAAGCTGAGAGCTAGTCTGCTCCTGCTGGGCTTGCCTGGGGCAGTTTGGGAGTGGATGACTGGTCTTGGATGCATGGAGACAGGCCGAGCCACTTCTGTGCCTGATGCTGCAGCAGGGATTCGTTTTCTTTCCCCTATGATGTTATTTGTGTTAATCTCTTTACACAAATAATTTGTAAATATTGCATCTCTGTGAAGTACATTGTGGATTTTTAGTGTGTCTGGCTAAGATAGAACAAAACAATGTAGAGAGAGAAGAAAGGTGATATCTATAATTTATTTCTTTATTGAAGAAACATTAAGAAAATTGTACAGGTAAGCAAGTCAACTTCATAAAACGTAATTTAAAATAATGTTAACTGAACCTTAAGTGGCCTATTATATTGTGAAACAAAGGCCAAGTAACTTTTAAAGAAAGGACTGTACATGAGTTTCAGGATGAGGTTAATCTCGCTACACATGCTTCCCAAAGATGTGGGGAAGCTGTGACTCTCAGTACCACTGACCCTCACCTCAGTGCTCTGATTTGGACCCATACACAGAGTCCTCTGTTCCTCCAAATAGCTCATCGTTAAACTCAACACTACTGGTATCTCCAAAGCAGGGGATGAAGAGCAAATTTTCAAAGAAAAGTTTCTAATTTTTGTTTTATATCTTCCTTACATCACTTTTAATAGTACTAATAATTATATGATCACAATAGATTGAGTTTTTGGTCCTTCTTCCCATGTAGTAATGTTCTAATTTACAGCCTTCCCATGCTAACTGGTCTGTATTTCCCAGGCCCCTTCTGTTTGTTGGTCCTGTGAATGCTTTGTCAATAGTTCAATAGCAGGAAAATAGAAATGGAGGCTTGGAATGTGTGTTGCAGTCTACTTTGTCTTCTCAGGACCTGGCACCACCTGGAGGTTTTTCTATACCTTGAGTTGTTGCTGTTTCCTCATCTCATGACTCAGCACCACACATATAGACAAAACTGAAGTCTTCAGCCAAGCTCTGCTGAATTCATCCAAAAATACACTAACCTAATTAGCCCCCACACTAAGAAGTGAGTGAAAGAAATGCCCGTTGTAGAAATTCATCGACATTTTGAGATGATATATTTAATTAGCATATTTTAGCAGCACATAATTTGTGACATACAGTTTATTGACTGAGCACTCAAGATGAACACTTTATTTACCTGTGTCTTAATGATGGCCAGTGGAGTGAATTAATGAAAATAACTATGATCTTGTTACCATGGCAACAAACATGAGCAGCAAACGTGCTCCATCTTTAAAAATATTAGCGTTCAGGTAGGTCAGATAAGATTCACACCTAAGTGACAAACACAGGAGTAACAATGGACTCTGTCAAGGGGCTGCTGGCTTCCAGTACGGGTCCATAATGAAATCGAAGCAATAAAGCGTTTCTAACTTGAGGAAAGAAAGAGGAAATTTCTGTAACTTCAAAAACAACTGAAGTCGAAATGTGACTGTATGGAGAACTTCAGCATTCATAAAGCAGATGTAGAAGAAGAAGGAAAACTGGACATCTGGAAAAATCAAAGGACTTCTAAAGATAGACACTTGAAAGGATGCATTGACAGAATCATGAGAAACCTGTGTTTTAGTGTTAGCTCAGTAAACTAGTTTCATGGCACAAAGATGGAAGAATTGATTGGTAATCATAGTATCTTTCATTTCAGAACAAGAAATTTTTTTTCCATTCATTTGCCAATGGTGAGAGGCAAAAGTGTTATCCAGGTATGCTTGGGCACATCCAGAGTTCCTTTCTTGAAATTAACGTTTTAAGGAAAAGTGGAACTGGTTGCACAGCCCTGCCTCTGCTTCTTCTCCCCTCAGACACAGGATGTGCTGTGGTGAGTGTTTTAGTCCAGAACTTCTGGTAGGTGTAGAATTCAGGATGAACTGATTTCCAGTATCCCTTTGCCGAAGCAGAAGTGGGGCAAAGAGAGAAGGACTCTATCTCACTTGTGTGAGGCTTCTTGTCACCAGACTTTGCAATCAGTGGAATTTACGGCCTCAGTGCAATGGCTGCAGACACAGTACAGAGTGGAATGTCTTGGCAGGTGCTGCGTCAGGCTCATGAAAGGAAAGATAACTCAGTCCTGATATACTAAAAGTAAAGAGTTTTACATATGATGAATTACATGAGGTTAAAATCCTTTACAAAAATGCAAAACTGAAATACAGGTTCAAGGAGACAGAGATAAATGAAATTTCTGATTTATGAGGACTCATTCACATATATTTTCAGTAAATTATTAGTATAAAGTCATTATGTCAGATAGTGTCTATTTGATAGCCTTAAAAAGTGATGTAACAGCATTATTTAAAATGTTATTTTTTATAGTGTTGGATGTTGTATCCAAACAACTAAGCAAATCTGGAACATTTTTGGTGTGAACTTTAAACGTATAAGTGACTAGGTCATTTATCAGAATTTAAAGGAGTCAGAGATCAAAACATTTCCTTGTTTCATAAACTGTTTTAGGTTTTATTTTTCTTTCTGCTTTTGTTTTGTTCTAATGACAATTGGACCTGGTGTCTTATGCATGATAAAGAAGCACTCTACCAGTGAGATTCAACTTCAGTCCATGTGAGTTTTGAAAATTCTATATAAACAGCACATTCCCACTCACACCTATAGCATGGTAGAAGAAATATAAATTACTTTATTTATCTGATCACAAACATTTTTCCACTTCAAATCAAATGCTAATTTAAAATATTCAGTTCACTGTTCCCCTGAGAATACAAATTGGGGAAAGAATCTATATAGATGAAATTTTCTTTAGGGATTTAAGGAGAAACAAAACTAACTCCCCTTGGGATTAACAGTTTTCTGAACTTTATTAAGTAAAAACAAAGAAACCACATAATTCGAAATCCAACAATAAGATTAATGTGCCTCGTGAAGGAGAAGGAGAGAGGAATCCTTGAGATGGGGAGAAAGGACAAATTTTATGCAAGAAATAAGTTGAAAAATGATAATTTAAGATTAAAATGATGTGAGGTTATCAAACACAAACATTAAAAATGTTATTGGTACCCCCACTATACTCAAATATGATATATATATTATGAATGTATAGCTTTTGTTTAGTTAGTTTATTCCATTCTTAAGTCCTTAGGTAAATTTCAGTTACCCATTGCTCAAGTTTTCCTTTGAGATATTAACTTTAACTAGATTTCTAGTTAATATCAGAAGCAATTTCAGAATTATTTTTCTAAACAAATGAGATACAAGTGATATTTACATGACTAAATATTATCTCAAACTGTTTGGAAAACATTTATATCAAAACCTTGCTAAAGTTTCTTCAACAACCAAATGTCTTCTTCTGAGACGTTGTTCTGGCAGACAACAGAACTCTTTCCATGACCTTTCATTCACCCGTCTCACCAGCTATGTGCCCAGGTTCACCATGGCTCTCAGTGCCACCCTCAGTTCTCTAGCAGTTGACTCTCTTACCTTTGAGAAAGCCCCCTAATCAGAGATTTCCTTCCATATCCTTGATCTGTCATTCTTGTCTTCTCTGTTGGCCCAATTTCAGTTTCCCTTTCCACTCTAATTATTAACATCCTCCATGTCTGCACTCCAGTGTTCTTTCCTTTAGTTATAGCCCTTCTCACTGATTTTCCTCAGGAGCCTCCCTTAGGGTATATTTTCTTCACACTGGGTCAAGGTTAGTCCACCAGACATCATGAAGATGAATCACTTTGGAGATACCATGGTGTTGTGTGGAGTTAACAGAAAGGAGTCCCTGTCCTAGTCACTAGTATGTCATTTACTTGTCAGAGAGTAGAGAGTAAATCCCATGATAACTCAAAAAAATGTTCACAGATTCTGGCACAGTAAGATGTCCCCATCAGGGGGAAGCAGGAGGTATCCTGACCCTCCCACAGTTAAAAGGGAGAGGCTGGTAAGCCGACTCCTCTTTTGGGCATGTTGTGCCTGCTGACTCCTTTACTCATTTAACAAGTCACCCCCAAAATTGCTAATTTTAGGTCATAGTTCTGGAATAACAAATAATTCTGGAAGTGTCTGTGACAACTAAAGATGTTTTTATTTTCATCTCATCTCTTGGCCTCCGGAGCCATTTCCTATAATAAACAGAGAAACTGAAAACACAGATCTAGTTTGCGGATTTCTCTGCATGATACGCAGGCAGCACCGGAAGAGTACCTTGTTCTGTGATATCCTCCAAGTTCCAGTGATCACAGGATCCTCCCAGCAAGGAGAATCCTGACTGGTAACTTTAGGTTTACCTCAGAGGATAAGTGGCCAAAGTTATGAGTGATGATGAAGAAAAGAGGTGAAAAAGTCAAAATAACTTCAGGCTGCAGCATTCACAGGTCACTTGACCTAAGGAAATATGGACTCTGACTAATGGAAGAAAAATGAAAGAGACACTCAAGAGGAATGTGAAGAAATGAAAAAGATGTCCTGAGAGTTCTGGAGGGAGTTAAAACCACATCTACACTCAATTCAATTCTTCTTACATTAATTTTAATGGACTTTACTTGGTAGGATAATCTGAAAAATACAAACTTCACTCACTGATTTAACATAGCACTGCTATCATATACAAAGTTCCTATACCCACAGTGTGATCCAAGAATACAATGGATGTTTAAATTCATAATTATCTAGAGTCATTCACTGCCAAGACCTTTTTATCTATGAAACAAAGGCCAAGTCTAGGTTGTAAACTTTGTAGTGAAAGGTTTAATGACTCAATGTGCCATAAAAAGATTGATAGCTTCATTTCATTTTTTGCTCAGCTCTCATTATAATTAAAATTAAAAAATTAAATTTCTTGTTAGTAAAATACAGAAAAGCATAAATACTCATACCTGTTTTACTTGGATAAACATTTAGAGAAAATTAGAAGTTAATATTAAAGACAGTTCACCAGTATTATAACTTTAATTTTTGTTCTTTATTTGTTTAATATTCTTGGAACATAGAAATCTTCCAGATTTTTCCAACTTTCATTCCAGCTGATGTACATTTGTTCTTTTATTAAAACAATGGCAGGCTGGGCTTTAGCTCAGTGGTTGGGGTGCCTGCCTCCAACCCCAAGGTCATAAATTTGTTCCCTGGTACCAAAATAACACCATCCACCACCAAAAACAACAGCAAAATAAAATAATTCTAGAGTCATCTGCCCTATCCCTCTATCTAATGCTGCCCTATGAAGATAGAACTTTGGCCAGTCTGTAGCCATTAGTAGGGGATAAAAGTGGCAGGTAAATTCTGGATAGGAGAAATAAAGTAAAAGTAGAAGAGAAAAATCATATTTTAAAATTGAATTTTTAATAAAGACTATATTTTCACCACACAAATCCAATTAAAAGACTTGTAAGGGTTTTGATAAGCCCTGGCCATTGACTTATCTGCAAATAGGCCCCTTTCCCTGTAAGTAGATCACCCTTTTCCATCTGTAAAGGGGATTTTACTTCACAGATGGGCTGTAGCTCCATCTCCTTTGATACCTGTCTGTCACCCATGAGTGGACCATGCCGTTTATACCTCAGTCATAACCTCTCTTTCTATGCATTCACAGATTCACAGACTTTCACAGCCAGTCCTCCTAAGTATACTTAGCTTGAGGTTATACGTGTGTTTAGCCTGAAGATCTGAATTCAATTTTTTAAGTGTATATTTTAAAAATCTGCCTAATAATTTTTTTACATTTATTACACTACAAGATATATCGTCATCAGTCACTCTCAAAGTATTTTCCCCTCACTGCAAATACAGTCATCTCACCATTCTTGCTTTCTGAAGCAGTTTCAAAAGTTTCTTTTGTATCTTTACAAAGGATAATAAAAAAGATGGTGAACTATGCAGCCCAGCGCTGTCCAACAGATAGGCAGTTGTATGACGTGATTGTGTGTCCTCAGCTACCTTTTTCACCTGATCAGACTTCTGATTCTTCCCTAAAGCCCAAATGATTGTATAAACATCAATGTTTTGAATTGATTTGGGACATCAAGGCAACCAGGGCAGCTAAAATAAAGATACTCACAAAAGAGGACTTCCAGAATTGCTTCAGAATCTAGCATCCACAGCAGGACAAGTATGGTCAAAACCAGAAAGAGTGTTTTGAGAGGGATTAGATGAAATGTGTCTTTTACTGTAATAAAACTTTTAATATAGATAGTTTCCCCTTGTGTGTGTAGAACCATTTATCTAATTTGTCATTTCTGAGAATCTGTCACTTGAACACAAAGATCAACATTTGAATTTTTGTAGGCAAGCCCTACATTGTGATACATGAGTACAGTGTAGGATATTTAATAGCAATGGCGCTGGACTTGTGAACACATTGACATCTTCCCTACACTATGCCTTCTTCTTCATACATTTTGCAGATTGTTTCATTTGTTGGAGTCTTTTTTATTTTCTTCATTAAATTATGTCATCTCTAAGAATATTTCATGTCTTGTTAGATTGGTTTCTAAGCACTTTCCACCTATGGTTTGGTTGTTCTTTTAAATAAAAACATCTTGCAAATAGAAGCTTTTATATTTTTGTACTCTTGTATAGAAATATTGATAATTTGTATATATAAAAAGTTTACACAGCAATGCTTCCATACTTCTTGGTTCCTCTGAATAGTGGATACATTCTAAGTTGTCCTTAATGTAAATAATTATTTTGTCTGGGCACTAAGTAGCACAGCTTTTTCTTTTACATTTTCAAGTTTATTGCATTACCTTGATGTCTTATTTTTCTTTTTTTTTTAATCTTTTTTTTTTAATTATCTTTATTGGTACATTAAATATACACATCATGATTACACTCCATAATGAGGATTTGTACCAGTATAAGACACATCTTAATTCTCATTTTTTCCCCTAGCCCTACGCACCCTGCCACCCCCCCATATACATAAAATTTGTTTCCTTATTTTTTTGTTACAATCTCAACATTTTCCTCCTTCACCCTATTTTACATTGAGCATTTTCTATTTCACAATATATAACATACAATGCTAGGACTCATTTACATCTTTATTTTCTCATACCAGAGAAAAGATGCGATACGTACCTATCTGTGCCCTATTTATTTCACTTATGAGGATATCCTCAAGGTATGTCCATTTAAGTAGAAATGATTCAAACTTATCATTTTTTATGGCAGACTAATACTCCATTCTGTAGAAGAACCACAGCTTTTTTATCCAGTCTCCAGTTGATGGACACTAGGGTTGTTTCCAAGATGTAGCAATCACAAATTGGGTTGCTATAAACATGGGTGCACATATGTCACTATGATATGAGTGTTTTAATTCTTGTGTGTATATACCTAGCAGGGCAATGGCTGGTTCAAATGGAACCGTCAATCCTAGCTTTTTGAGGATTTTCCAAACTGATCTCCATGGGGGTTGTGCGAGTCTATAGTCCCACCAACAGTGGAGAAGGGTTCCTTCTTCTCCACAGCCTCACCAACATTTGCAGTTGGCTGATTCTGAAATGGCTGCCATTCTATGTGGAGTGAGATGAAATCTCAATGTTGTTTTCATCTGCATCTCTCGAATGACTAATGATGTTGAGCATTTCTTCATATGCTTCTTAGCTGCTCTTACTTCTTCCTCTGAAAAATATCTGTTCATTTGAGATGCCCATTTTTGAACTGGGTCATTAAATTTGGGTGGGCTAACTTTTTTGAGCTCTTTATATATTCTAGATACTAGCCCTTTGTCTGAGGAACAGCTAGTAAAGATTTTTTCCCACATTGTTGGTTGCCTATTTGCACTGTTCGTGGTTTCCTTTGCTGTGCAGAAGCTTTTTAAAAGAATGAGGTCCCATTTGTTGATTTCTTCAGCCAATTCCTGTGCTGTTGAAGTTTTGTTCATGAAGTATTTCCCTAAGCCAATGTCTTCAAGAGTTTTACCTAACCTGTTTTGCAGTAGGGTTAGAGTGTCTGTTTTAATATTTAGGTCTCTTATCCACTTTGATTTTAGCTTGGTACACGGTGAAAGAGTTAGATCTAGTTTCAGTCTTTGGCAAGTTAAAGCCCAGTTTTTCCAGCACCATTTGTTAAAGAGGCTATCTTTTCTCCATTGAGGTTTTTTGGCTCCTTTGTCAAAGATGAGGTGGCTCAGTGTATCTGGAGTAGTTTCTGGATCTTCTAGTCTACTCCATTGATCCTCGGGTCTGTTACTTTGCCAGTACCACGCAGTTTTTATCACGGTGGCTTTATAGTATAGTTTCATGTCCGGAGTTGTGATACCCCCCACCATGTCCCTGTTGCTTAGAATTGCTTTGGGTATTCTAGGTCTTTTGTGGTTCCAAATGAAAGTTTGGATTTTTTTTCTCTAGATCTGTGAAATGTGCTGTTGGGATTTGAATCGGGATTGCATTGAATGTATAGAGTAGTTTTGAGAGTATAGCCATTTTGATGATATTGGTTCTTCCTACCCAGGAGCAAGGTATGTCTTTCCATTTTTCGATATTCTCTTCTCTCTCCTTTTTCAGAGTGCTATATTTTTCAGAGTAGAGGTCTTTCATCTCTTTTGTTAGATTGATTCCTAGATATTTTATTTTTTTGGGGGGTGCTATTGTGAAAGGGACTGACTCTCCAATTTCTATCTCAGTGGGTCTATTGTTTGTGTATACGAAGGCTATTGATTTTTCAACATTGACCTTGTAACCACCTATATGGCTAAAATCGGTGATCAGGTCCAGCAGTTTTTTAATTGAGTTTTTAGTATCCTCTAGATAGATTATCATGTCGTCAGATAATGATAATTTAACTTCTTCTTTTCCAATCTTTATTCCTTTTATTTCTTTCTCTTGCTTAATTGCTATGGCTAATATTTCCAGAACTATATTGAACAGAAGTGGTGAGAGAAGACACCCTTGTCTTGTTCCTGATCTTAGTGTGAAAGATTTCAATTTTTGACCATTTGGTATGATACTGGCTGAAGGTTTCTCGTAGATAGCTTTTATTAGTTTGAGATACAGACCATCTATTCCAATCTTCTGTAGAGTTTTGAACATAAATGGGTGTTTTATTTTGTCAAACGCTTTTTCTGCATCAATATATGGGACACAATGAAGGCTTAAGGATGTCTTATTTTTCTTAACATCCAACGTTCAGTAGAACCCTGTCAAGGTGATAAGCACTCTCTCTCTCTGAATTTAATGAGGTCACTTCCAAATTATCTTAATTTGATAGTTTATGTGCTATAAGCTTTTAATAAATACACTTTTTCAAAACTTGAAATTAAATAGATTTAAATTTCTCCTTATTTTCATTTTGCTGAAGACAAAATTCCCTGAGTATATTTTTACTGTTGAAGTGAGGAGTATGGAATTACTTGTGTGAATCTGTAGAAATAATTATAGACCTATTTCTCTTAAGTATGTCAATGTGTTCTTACATTTTTGTATATTTTTAAAGTGTTCAATGAGTAATTTTGTTTTTAACTTCTTACTTCATATGTTTTGCACTAATTTACATGACTATTAATCAGATATATGGGTTTAAATTAGAAAATATACTTTTGTTTTTTGATTACACAAATTAGAAATTAGACAAATTATTTATAGACATCTTTATTTGCATTTTATAAACAGGACAATTCATTCAGTGATTACTCTGTTCAATAAAGAGAAATTTCCCAGAATTCCACACCAGGGTTGCCTCCACCCCATTTACTATACACCTCGACAGTAATAATTGTCAATTTTTATTAATTACATTTATTTTAAATTATATATAAAATAATTGTATGCATTGATGGAGTAACATGTGATGTTTTGTTTTAATTCTAAAACCAGACTAAACATACTTTTTCCTTCAGACTTTGATTAACTATTTATGATCAATGCATTTAAAGCCTCTCTCACAGCTTTTTGAGATGTTCAGCAAGTGTAACCTATTGTCACCCCACTGTATAAGAGGACATTAGAGATGTTTACTTCTACATAACTTAGTACCAACTTGTCAGTATTTCCCTATATTCTGTTTTCCTCTGTCTTTCCAAGATAACCATCATTCTAGTTCCAATTACTCTAAAATCAACTTGTACTATTTTTTTCAAGTGCAAGATCAGGTAACACTTTTCCTTCTATGTTCTGCTTACTTCACTTAACACGTTGCACACCCCCTCCACACTGACAGACATGCCAGAATCTGACTCTCATTTTGGCTGGCTAGCATCCCGCTGTCTATGCTTACCACTATGTTGACACCTAACATTGTGGTTCTTTTTATTTACCTAACAAATAAGAACTATAATGTGTATTTTATTTTAAATCTATATTTATTTTTCATTTTTAGATTTCTAAGATATTTTCATTTTTATGTTCTGGAGAAATACTTTATCCCTTCTTTTGGTATGAAAATATATGGAAAGAATATATTGTGATTTGGCAAACCTATTCTGTGAAAATATATTTAAGTTATAAAGAGTTTTTAGACAATACTAATAATATAAATGTCACTGCTCATGTTAAAATGAACAGTTTATTGTATGCTGGCTAACATGTAATAAAACTATTATAAAATTGTTAATTGACATTCACAAATTCATTTTTTGTACAGGTAAATTAAATAAAAAAATATGCAGATTTGCAATTCCTAATTCTGCTGGTGATTCTTTCCCAGTGTTCATAGTTTTTTTATGGAGAAGTTTTTAAAATTAATTTTTGTACAATTTACATGTATAATAATGATTCATAATGATCATATTTATCATAGGGAATTTGTACCTGTACATCCTGTATTTTGATTCTTTTTTCCATTTGTTTTTCTTTTCAATATATTTCTTCCTGTATTTATTTACAAAGTTTTATTTTTATTTTATCCTTTTATTTTTTCGCATTTCCTTGATTTCTGACTCTTCTCTCTTTAGGCCCCTCCATTGTTGAAAATTTCTTCCTAATCCGCATCTATTGTAAACGTTTTTAAAATTTATACTTTCAGTGTCCTGCACCAGAGAAACAATGTATTACTTATATATGTATGCTGAATTAACTTCACTTAAGAATGAAATTATAAACTACATTATTTACTTAGAAATGCCTCAAGTTTATCCTTCTTTATGATTAATACACCATTGTACAACAAACCCCTATATCTTCTTATCCTTTCATCAATTAATGAACAATAGGTTGTTTGAAAGATTTAGTTATTAGAAAATGTGCTGATAGGAATATGGGTGTGCACATATCACTGTGGTATGATGTTTTTATTTATTTCAGAAAGATACCAAGAAGTAGAATAGAAGAGTCAGATAGGACTTTTAATTGTAGATTTTTAAAGAATGTTTATAGTGATTTTCACAGTGATTACACTAGTCTACACTCCCATCAGCAGTGGGGAAGGATTCTTTTCCCCAACAGCCCTGTCAGCTTTTGTTGATGGCTGATTTCTCAATAATAGCCATTCTTTCTGGATAAGATGAAATCTCAAAGTTGTTTTAATTTGCGTCTCTTGAATGATCAATGGTGTTAAACATTTTTTCGTTGGTTTTTGCTCTTTCTACTTCTTCATTTGAGAAAAGTGTTTTCATTTTATATGGCTATTTTGGGATTGAATCTTTATATTTAGGAGGCCTGATTTTTTTCAGTTCTTTGAATGCTCTAGACATTAGTCCTTTGTGTGAGGAACAAATGGCTTTTTGCCCACTCTGTAGATTGTCTTTTCACTCTGTTAGTGATTTTCTTTGCTTTGCAAAAGCTTTTTAATTAGTGCAATCTCAATTGCTGACACTTTGTGGTATTTCCAAGTGATCAGGATTTTGTTTAAAAAGTTTTGCCTACACCTCTGCCTTCAAGGGTTTTACCTCTTCTCTCTTTCAAAAGATTTAGTGTTAATATTAATATTCTTGGTATTCATGGGTCTAGTTTTAGTGTTAAGCATGTGGAAAGCTAGTTTTCCTAGCACTATTTATTAAAGAGGCTATTTTCCTTCCAGTAAAGATATTTTACTTCTTTGTTAAGGACAAGGTGGCTGAAGAAATTTGGAGTTGTTTCTGTATATTCTACTCTGTTCTGATGATCTCAGATTATTTATTATTAATTAATTATTTTATTCATTTAGTTATTTATTGCCAGGAAAATTATTTATTTATTGCTGTATTATTTATTGCTGTATTTATCACAGTAGCTTCACACCATAATTGGTTTCAAGTGAATTTTAGGCATATTTTCTCTAGTTCTGTGAATTTTTCTAGTGGTATTTTGATTGGAATCTCATTAAACCTATATAACAATTTTTGGAATATAATCATTCTCACTGTGTTAGTTCTTACTCAAGAACAAAAGATATTTTTCCATTTTCTAATATCCTCTTTAATCTCCTTTATTTGAGTTCTATACTTTAATGTAATGATCATTTATCTCCTTGGTTGTATTAATTCTTAAGTATTTAAATTTTAGGGTGATGCTACTGTGAAATTTAGTGTTTTTCTAATTTCTCTCTCAGTGAGCTTATTTGTGTATAAGAAGGCTACTGATTTTGAGTGTTGACTTTGTATCTTGCTATGCTACTGAATTTGGTCATTAAATTTAGAAAATTTTTGGTGGAGTTTTGGAGTTTTCTATATAGAGTATCATGCCATCCACAAATAATGATAATTTAACTTATTTCTATCCTAACTTTATTTCTCTCTCTTATCTAAATTTTCTGGCTAATGTTTAAAGAAATTCATTGAATAGAAATGATGATAAGGGACATTTGTCTTATTCCTGATTTTTGAGTGAGAATTTTCAGTTTTCAATCAGTCAGTATTATGTTGGCTATCGGTTTGTCATAGCCATAAGCAATAATATTTCTCTACAATGTCACATGGAAAAGCATTGAGCTCCCACACTTTATCCTACATTTTTTCTTAGGTTCTTGTCTTCCCTTTGATACAAACATGCTGAAATTGCTGCCAATATATTGTAAACAATCCAACCTAGTTGGAAAACTTGTTACACTAAAATCATATTACAACTTGGAGAAACTTTAAAGTGTTTAAAATATAATGCATCTTTTTAGTTTATCAGTCCTCCAAATCTTTGATAAATTAGTTGTTCTAGTAAATCTCACTTTAGAAATATATTCTTAGTAGAGACATATCATCTTTGAAGATAGAAAATATTGTCCCATCTTCATATATTGTACCAATGTATTTTTCTGACTGAGCTAACTCCAAAGTCTACCTCAATATCATATTTAAAACTTATATATTTTTACCTTAAGTTTTTCATACCAGAAAAAAGATATGGTATTTATACATCTATGGCCTACTTAATTAACTTATGAGTATATCCTCAAGGTATGTATATTGGAGTATGAATGACTCAAATTTATCATTCTCTACAGCCAAATAATACTTAATTTTTCAAAAAAAAAAAAAAACCCACACAGTTTAAGATGTAAATGAGTCCTGAAATGCATGAAATATAAAATATTCAAAGGGAAGGGCCGGGGGTTTAGCTCAATGGTTCCGGCACCTGTCTTGCAAGTGCAAGGACCCGGGTTCGATCCCCGGTAACCACATACCTATACTGGGTGTGGAGACTCACGCCCAGCAGCAACAAGTACCACATACCACAGTGCCGGGCATGGTGGCTCATGCCTATAATCCCAGCACTCGGGAGGCAGAGGCAGGAGGATTGCTGTGATGTGAGTTGAAGGCTGAGCTCAGGGCCAGCCTGAACCACAAAGCAAGACCCTATCTTAAAAAAAAAAAAAAATTCAAAGGGAAAATAAGTATTAAAAAGAGAAAAAATTTGATGTTAAAAAAATGAAACAAATCTTATATATTTAGGGGATGAGAAGTGGTGGGGTGGGCAGGGGAATAGGAAACAAAATGATAAAGAAGTCATGTCATTTACTGCTACAAATTCTCAGTCTATGGTGATCAGGATCTGTATATAAAGTGTACCAAGAAAATCAATTAAAATTATATATTGATAGCACTCCAAAAAATAAAATACTTAGGAATCAATCTAACAAAGGAGGTGAAAGACCTCTACTCTGAAAACTATAGCACTATAAAAAAGGAGATAGAAGATGATATCAAAAAATGGAAAGACATACCTTGCTCCTCGGTAGGAAGAACCAATATTGTCAAAATGGCTATACTCCCAAAACTACTGTACACATTCAGTGCAATCCCAATTCAAATCCCAACAGCATATTTCACAAATCTAGAGAAAAAAATCCAAACTTTCATTTGGAACCACAAAAGACCTAGAATACCCAAAGCAATTCTAAGCAACAGGGACATGGTGGGGGGTATCACAACTCCGGACATAAAACTATACTACAAAGCCACTGTGATAAAAACTGCGTGGTACTGGCAAAGTAACAGACCTGAGGATCAATGGAGTAGACTAGAAGATCCAGAAACTACTCCAGATACACTGAACCACCTCATCTTTGACAAAGGAGCCAAAAATCCTCAATAGAGGAAAGATAGCCTCTTTAACAAATGATGCTGGAAAAACTGGGCTTTAACTTGCCAAAGGCTAAAACTAGATCTAACTCTTTCACCGTGTACCAAGCTAAAATCAAAGTGGATAAGAGACCTAAATATTAAAAAAGACACTCTAAACCTACTGCAAACAGGTTAGGTAAAACTCTTGAAGACATTGGCTTAGGGAAAGACTTCATGAACAAAACTTCTATAGCACAGGAATTGGCTGAAGAAATCAACAAATGGGACCTCATTCTTTTAAAAAGCTTCTGCACAACAAAGGAAACCACCAACAGTGCAAACAGGCAACCAACAATGTGGGAAAAATCTTTACTAGCTGTTCCTCAGACAAAGGGCTAGTATCTAGAATATATAAAGAGCTCAAAAAGTTAGCCCACCCAAATTTAATGACCCAGTTCAAAAATGGGCATCTCAAATGAACAGGTACTTTTCAGAGGAAGAAGTAAGAGCAGCTAAGAAGCCTATGAGGAAATGCTCAACATCATTAGTCATTCGAGAGATGCAGATGAAAACAACATTGAGATTTCATCTCACTCCACATAGAATGGCTGCCATTTCAGAATCAGCCAACAGCAAATGTTGGCGAGGCTGTGGAGAAGAAGGAACCCTTCTCCACTGTTGGTGGGACTGTAGACTCGTATAACCCTTGTGGAGATCAGTTTGGAGAATCCTCAAAAAGCTAGGATTGATGGTCCCATTTGATCCGGCCATTGCCCTGCTAGGTATATACACAAAAGAATTAAAAGACTCATATCACAGTGACATATGTGCACCCATGTTTATAGCAGCCCAATTTGTGATTGCTACATCTTGGAAACAACCCAAATGTCCATCCACTGGAGACTGGATAAAAAAGCTGTGGTTCTTCTACAGAATGGAGTACTACTCTACCATAAAAAATGATAAGTTTGAATCATTTCTACTTAAATGGACATACCTTGAGGATATCCTCATAAGTGAAATAAATAGGGCACAGATAGGTACGTATCGCATCTTTTCTCTGGTATGAGAAAATAAAGATGTAAATGAGTCCTAGCATTGTATGTTATATATTGTGAAATAGAAAATGCTCAATGTAAAATAAGGTGAAAGGGGACAATGTTGAGATTGTAACAAAAATGTAAGGAAACAAATTTTATGTATATGGAGGGGTGGTAGGGTGTGTAGGGCTATGGGAAAAAATGAGAATTAAGTTGTGTCTTATACTAGTACAAATCCCCATTATGGAGTGCAATCATGATATGTATATTTAATGTACCAATGAAGATTAAAAAAATTATATATTGATGACTTAATTTCTTAGGATAATTCTAAAATTTAACTTTTGGAATATATTTATGTAAATATGTCTGAAGTATCTACTTGAACACATTAAAAATAAAATTAACAGCATGTAAATATAGAAAAATAAAATGTGGAAAAATTATGAGTGCAAAATTTAATAAAAAAGAAAGCAAAAATTGAAAAATTTGTCAGAGTAACTAGGATGGTAACTAAAGTTAATACTTGCAAAAACTATCATATAAATTTTAAGCTGATTTCAACTGAAGCATCAAGTTATAGATAATATCCACATTTCATTACTTGTGTATGAAATCAGAAAAATGGAGGTCTTCCCAATCTATGTGATGAACATTAGCATATTGGAAGTCTAGTTCCAAACACAGTATGAAAAAGGACAACTACAAAAATATTAAAATTATAAAGCAAATGTTAATCATTTGATTCTACCAGGTATAATAAAAAATGTACTCAAACTTTACTGGAAATTTATTCTGTGTAAATTGATGTTAAATGTAAACATTTAAAGAGCTCAAAAGATATATATATAATATATATATATATTATATATATTATATATATATATATTATATATATATAATTTATTTCATATAGAGAAGAAATAGAGATATTCCATAAATAGGATTTAGAGTAGATATAAAAAATCATGTGTTTCTACAGGGTCTTAGTAACCAGGTTCAGCTGTATGATTTCAATGGAGAGGGAGGGAGGGAAAGGAAGAAAGAGAGAGAGAGAGAGAGACAGACAGACAGACAGACAAGAAGGATCAGTAAAGGAGTACATAATTGATCAACATATATATCTTTGTTAATGTTTTCATTGCTGAGAAAAAATACCCCACGCCTGATGAAGAAGGAAACCTTTGTTTAGCTCATAGTTTGTAGAAGTTTTAATGCTGGCTGCAAACCAGAGTAACATGCAAATAGATATTACAGAGGAGAAACTGCTCATGGTGGGTGGAAGGTAGTAGATCCAATAAAGTACTATTGACAATAGCAGCTTCTTTCTACTTGTGTTTTAGTGCAGATGCTAAACTGGTCAGTGGACTGATATAGTAATCCCACACCTTTGATCCCAGCCTCACATATTCTAGATCTAGCCACATTTGAAGAAGCCTCACCTATGGTTTTTTGATTTCTTCTGAAATCAGGGTGGAAGTTTTGAGGGAACATCTAGAAAGAAATCATAATATTCTATCCCTGACTCTTCCAAAGACTCATGTGTATTCCTTTAAGTGAAAGACATCTAGGTCATCTTTAAGAGTTTCCAAAATCCCAACAGTATCAGCACTGTGAAAAGCTGAAGTCCAAAGTCTCCTCTGAGATTAAAGGCAAAATTTTAGCTGTGAGTACCTGTACAAATCAAAAGAATGTCAAACATTTCCAGTGTTCAGTGGAAAAGGGCATTCTATTCCAAAAGATAAAATGTTGGGAGGATAGAACAAATGGGAAAAATGCAAGTCCAAACTCTGAAGGGTAAACAATTTCTGTAGTTCTATGACCAGTGTATTAGAGAATCTGTGTCAAGTTTGAACATCACTCTCCTGATGATCCAAGCTTCTGGGGTCGCCACTGTATCTGCAGCTTGACAGTCACAGTTTCACACACTGGCCTCTCAGGGGGAAGCTGGTCTCCCAGACCTTCTTCTGAAGTCTGGGTGAAAGTCTTCTGGACTCCATAACTCTTAAATTCTGCATGAGTGTAAAATCAGTGCCACTCAGATGATGGCAAACTCTGCCACCAGCTGGAGATTAATCAGGTTTCCTTCTCTCTTGGCTGTAGGAATCTAGTTCCTGGATCACTGAGCACTCTGAACTCAATTCAGAGGTACAAATTCTCTAAGCCCCTGCTCTCTGGAGCCTCAGAGCACATTGTTCTGGGGCTCTGTCCTCAAAGCACGGTCACTTACTTTTGCCATGTTGAGGCTGAAAAGGCTTAGATCCTGCTGTTTCCTGTGATGTCCTCGGGCCATCTTTTCAATTAGCCTGTTCCTTCCCAGAAGTTAAGATCTCCATTTTTGCAATCCACACCTTTTCTGGGGCTTCCTTTCTGGTTGAACTCAGTGCTTTAAATCATTCTACTGGGAATTTTCCTCTTAATTCTTAATATAGACCTGGCTAAAATTCCGATACAGCTGCTATACCACTGCCTCCATATTCAACTGGCCTGAAATTTCTTTTGTATGATTAATTGGCCAAATGCCCTTATTCTCATCTAAGGAAAAGTTTCTCAACATGAACACAAAGCAAACAAACTGTGTGCCAAGGCATAGCACACATTGTCTGGAGTCCCATGACCAGTCCTTCTTCCCAGCAGAAAACCCCTAAACCTGGTCTTCATTGGTATCATTTCTATCAACATTTTAATCTTCAGAGTTTGGACCAAAATCTCCCATCAAGTGCAGCCTAAGGCTTTCCAGCATTGCTTTTTTAGCCAGTTACTATGAACCTTTCCAAACACTTCTGATAATCCACTTCCAAAAATGTATAAACCATATGGTTAGGTAAAGTCACAACAACAACCCCATTTCTCTGGTATCAAATACTGTATTAATTGATTTTCTCATTGCCAAGACAAGATACCTAAAGTTAAAGAAGAAAAAATTCATTTAGCTCATGGTTTATGGAAGTTTCAGTTATGATTGGCAGGCTCCAAGGCAGGTAGGCATGGAAGATAGGCACTGCAAAGAAGAAAAAGTTAATGGTAGGTAGAAAGTACCAAAGAACAAAGAATAATGCAGCATTGCAGCTTCTTTCTCCTCCTTCTATATTCTATCTAAGCTACTTGGCTTAGGATCAAACGAAAAAGTGGGTTAACTTAGTAATTTCATACCATTAATCTGGTATCAGACATTTTAGATCTAGTAAACTCTGAAAAGTCCCACCTATGAATGTATTAAGCTTTGGACTGGCATCTAGGCACAAAACATAATAACTCCATTATACTTTTTAAGGAGATGTATTAGAAGCTATACACAAAATTTCTTTTTCTTTTTTTAATCATTTATTTACTTATCTATTTATTTTTTTATTATTTCTAGGGGTGAAACTAAGGATTTTATGCATGTTAAACAAGCAGTCCACTGCACTGCTACCTCCCAAACCAACACATGAAATTTCTCATTATATTTCCTAACTAGTTATATGTCTAAATTTTGTAGAGTTATATTTTAAAAACTTCTATGTCCATCTGATACTTAGAATTATATAATATTTAAAATAGTTATCTATTTTAAAGAAAGTTTTTAGTTAAATTTAATGCACACCTGTAATCTCTACACTCTGAGAAACTGAGAAAGATTATGAGTACAAACATTTTCTGGGCAACCTCGTCACGTAGCAAGATCCTACCTCCAAATAAAAAATAAACTCTAAGAATGGACGGAGATGTAGATCTGTGCAAAGTCCCTGAGTTCAATCCTCTGTATTGCCTGCCTATGTGTGTGCAAATACATACGTACGAACACATATGCACGGAACACAAAGATGAGCTGATGTTTCAGCTCAGTGGTATCGTACTTGCACTTCTACCCCTTTCACAAAAGAAAAAAAAAAGAACAAAGAAAACTTGCCCTCAAAAAAGCAAAAAACTGATAATAATAATAATAATAATAATGAGAAATAAGTCCACAGTTGTTTTAACATCAGAAAATCCATCATTGCTATTTTCATTAAAGGACCCAGGCCCATAAAATGAAATACAGAACTCAAGTTAGAATCTGATGACCTCTACTGTTCTTCTAAAAATCAGATAGAATGTGATTTATTCAATAGGAGAATAAATATTTTAAAATCATAAATGAACATAACAGCAGCAGAGAAATTTTAGGTTATATATATTATTAATATATGTAAGTAAATTTTAAAGTACAGATACAAGAAAATAGTGTAATTTATCATCATGGCTCATGAAATCAATGTAATTATATTTGATTATTAGTACAGGAATCAGAAATTTAAAAGGTCACGTTATTAATTATTTATTTAAATAAGAATATTATTGGGTACCACACATCTACTTGGAGTTATATGCTGGGGATTCAATAATAAATATAGTTAACTTTGTATTCAAAGAGGTAGGCATAATTTTATTTCAAAACTAGAATTAAGGAAGAAAACACTTGCAAAATAGAATAATACTAACTAAATTGAAGAAGGCACAAAATTCTAAGGGAGAAGAAAAAACAATTCATTTAATCCAAACATGTAGAGATAAGTCCATCAGGGAGTTTCTCTTAGAGATGTTGTGAGCTAGTTAGCACAGTTAGCTGTTAGCAAAAAGGGAATCAATGGAAAGGGAAGGAATTTGTGCAGTTTAAGCAATGATGATTTTCCTTCAAAGGCCCAGACATGCAAGAGGGTGTGCTTCTTTCAATACAATGCTAAGAGAACAATGAAGATCAAGAGACAGGATGAGGCCATTTTTGGCAGAGACTATCTCACAGTGAGAAATGTGACATGTAAACAAGTTTACCTATTGAGATGCATGATTTTGCAAAATGTTATAAGATCCTAATCTTTGAGTTCTAGGAGCTGTGCTTCCAAACCATGCTAGTTATCATTCTTTTCAAGAATTGTTTACTTAGATTATAAATTTTCCCCAGAGTTCTTTGCTGTTAATTAGAGGGGATGAAACAATATAGTATTTTCCAGATAAAATGTCAAGCACACAGGTAGAGTTCACAGCAAATATCCCATTTGGGGAGTTGGTGAGAGAGAGAGAGAGAAGATTACTTAGGAAGTTTTACTGAAGATGCTAATCTGATATATTTAAATAGGTGAGTGGGAAGAACAGCTGGATTCACATACAGCACTGGATGCTTGTGAGTTGGGTGCTGATACAGCTTTCTCAGCACTGGCAATCCTACACACCCTGTGCCATCAGACTCCTGTAGCCATAAAGCAAAACTCTTTAGCTGCAACTCAAACAGCATCCTTTCTCTGCTTCTGCTTTGTATTCTAGCTCCGTTACAGGTTTCCTACTGGGAGTGCTAAATTGGTGGGAGTTTCCTTCATGCCTGCCTTTCAATATTAACCTTTAGGCTATCAAATTGCCTAAATGAAGGAGCAGAAAATACCCTGAGGCTATCAAATTGCCTAAATTATGCACCATGAAATATAAATAAACAATCAGACTTCAGACATGATTGCACCCGCTGTGAAGCTTGTGGAGGGAGTCAGTACTAGCATGCTTTATAAGTTGTGGAAAAATATTGCACAGGATTCCTCACTTGGGCATCACTCAGGATAGATGAGAGTAAAAGCTTCTTGTCTCTTTATGTAGTCTTTAAATTGAGAGTGATGTTACAAAGTGCATTTTGTTATTAACTGGTATAAAGGGCAGGATTGTGGCTACAGTTGTAGCTGAACTGCACTGACTTGTGTATCTCTCTCTCTCTCTCTCTCTCTCTCTCTCATTCTTTCTTTCCATACCAGGGATTGAATCCAGCATCTCTTCACTGAGTTTCATCCCAGACCATTTTTAAATATATATTTTATGGCCGAGGATTTATCTCAATGGTTCTGGCACCTGTCTTGCAAGCACAAGGACCTGGGTTCGATCCCTGGTAACCACATACCATATTGGGTGTGGAGACTCACACCCAGCAGCAATCAGTATCACACACCACAGTGCTGAGCATAGTGGCTCAGGCCTGTAATTCCAGCACTTGGGAGGCAGAGGCAGGAGGATTGCTGTGATGTGAGTTTGAGGCTGAGCTCAGGGCCAGCCTCAACTACAAAGTGAGACCCTATCTCAAAAAAAAAAAAAAAAAGAAAAGAAAGAAAAAAAAGAAAAAATAATATATTATTTTGATACAGTCTCATTAATTAACTTGTCCAGGCTGAGGCCAATTTGGAATCGTTCTGCCTCAGCTTCCCACCATACATGAATTACAAGGCATGTATCACTGTGCCCCAGTTTGACTTGCCTTTTTATTATGAAAAATTTTGTTAGCAATGAAATGGTAACTATATCCACCTTCTCCCTCCCCAGAAACTTGAAACATTAACTTAACCATAGTCACACAATGTGACTATGTTAGGAGATGGGGTCTTTGGGGAAATAACTGAAGTTAGGGAGTATTCCTATGATAAATGGAGTTTTCTATAAAAAGTATTATCATGAGAAATTGTCAGGAAGTAAACAGTGGAATAAGCTGTATGATGATGGTATTCCTCATAGTGACCTTGATCTGTATCGAGTACACGATGATATCATATGTCACCTCAACTGTTGGACACACTTTGTGGCAGGAGGAGCATATTGTAGTTGATTCGGCAGACAGATAAAAGAATGGAAATGCACAAACATTTTAATAAGACTATATCTCAGTAATCTCATTCCAAGCTGAGGATTTAATTAGTAAAAATGTGTTTAAAACATACCATGAACAGCACATCAATTTTCCCTATGAATGTATTTGTTACCTTGGCATTCACACTGTGATAGAACACCTCAGTACATAATAGTAGTCTAGAATAATAACAGAATTCAAATTTGGAGTACAGGTTTTTTTATTAAATGTATTCTCTTTTTCTACAATAAAGCAAATAAAAATTTTCAATATGTCTTTAATTGAACCATAATTAAATTAGGATCCTATGCAATTTGTTCCAAGTCACAGCCCAGAATGTTGGAGCTACAGCTTGACCCCATAGAATAATGAATATTCAGAGCCTGTGCTGTGAACTGATGACCGCTCTTTTCCCTATGATTTGCCAGTTTTGCATGCACAGAGCTTGTCCAGCACCAGCTGTATGGAATGCTGCTCTGGATTCACAGTCGTGGTGAGTGTGCTTGAGAAGTGTTACTAGAGCCCCTTCCATTTCTGCGCATAGTTACATTCCTGTAATTCTTGCACTAAATCCATATGTACTATATATAAATGTGTAGTATATATAAATATATATTATACTCATCCATAATAGTAACAAGAAGGGTCTTTGGAAATAAAAGCTATTTTTCCCTTTGAATTTATTTCTTTTATATTTTAAAATAAAAGGTAATGTATTTTAATAATATAATTTATCTTTTGGATAAAGGGTTGAAAATGAAGCATGATTCTTTTGTATGTATTAAATATTATTGCTCACAAAATAGCATAGGGTTAGCATGACATTAACTTAGTTGTTCCTTATTCTGAAAAGAATGGACTTATTTTAAGGGAAGAATGAATCAAAGAAAGTCTAGCATCTGACATCAGCAAATCATTAGACTCTGGACTAAGAAGCAGAAATGCTAAAGTCACTACCCTCAAACACCTACACTCTGGAGGGCTTTTAGACTGCTAACAAGGAGTTAGCTCAATTATCTGGGGTCCACTTGTGTGCATGTAAAGGGATTAAGATACTCAACAGAAATCAATAAACCGGTACAGTTGTGCCATGAACAAAGAGGTTGGAGACCCTTGTTAAATACATTGGAAATCTATGTTGTGTGAGGCAGAGGGCTTGGCAGTGAGGACACAGAGATAGATGTGCTGCAGGTACTAAAAATTTACAAATTGAAGCCTAAAATTACCTATCAGAAGTGTGGTGATAGTGAAATATACAAAGTGTCAGGAAGCAGAGGAGATATAACACTTCATGGGGTATAACAGACTGGGTGATTCTTGAGTATATCTTTATAAGGGGGTGGCCCTGTCAATTGTATGAGACTGGAAAGAACATTCCAATTAAAGTGCACAATTTGTGGAAACTTAATAACACAGAAAAGAGAATGACACAATGGGGAATGTGCAACTGTTTCTCTATTACTGTGGTGGGAACACAAAGGAACTGTTCTGGAGGAGGAGAAGCAGGTAGATAGGGGTTGGCTCACAAAGGGCATCCTGACTATTATTAGAAGCCAATTTAAAAATCTGCACAATATATATATATATATATATATATATATATGGAACTTAAAAAAATCTTTGCATGGACAGATTTGGAAAAATCCTTTTAGAAATTTCCAGTGAAGGTATGGGTGTAGAAGCAATACAGGTGGGAAGAAAAGAAGATGTTACTATAGTCCAGTGGGAGATGCTAAGGATCTCAGCTGTCATGGGAAAAGGAAGACTGTGATGAATTACAGAAATATTTGAGTAGTAGTGAAGGGAGTGTTATTTTAGCAATCAAGTAATTCAGTGTGAGAAACAGTATTTATCTCAGACAGCATGAGAATGGAAGAATAAAATCTAATATGCTTGGAAGTTAAGTAGTTAGGAATTACATTCATTTTCTATGAACATAATTAGAATGCATTAAATAACAAAATTAGTGTGGTTTTCTCACAGTAAAGTGCTTAAAAACACTCCAAGACTAATATGGTAGATCCAGAAGGGATAGAACAAGTTATGATAGAAAAGTGGCATGGGAGATTGTACTTTTAAAATGATACTTTTTGGAAAAGTGCAGTTTTGGGACACAAAGTTACCCATGGCTTTGGTCTCAGGAAACTTATTCTAAAAATTTCTGAGTCTGAAAGAGACAATAAGCCTGTAGACTAAGCCTTTGCTTTCTATCTGTAAGTTGAATGTACACTTTTTTTCCTTTGGATACTATAGATTCACTGAGTCCACAGATGTCCAACCTAAAGATCAAAGCAATAATGTGACTTTGTATTTCTAAACTGCAAACACATACAATCGCTTTGAACTGTGACCTAAACTAATGTTTGCCTGATAGACATGGTGAGAGACATTTTAAATTGTCTTTCTTGAGGACACTTCTCGTGACCTTTCAAACATCCCTTCCAGTGAGACATTGGAATGAGCCTTTCTAGAGGGTCTACACCCTGTTTCTCCTAAGTGTGTGCTTCAACTCTGCCTAACAACATCTGTCTAAGGTTCCTACTAATATGAACTGAAATGCTTTTAATGACAAGTCAGCAACCTACTCCCCAGGGAGCAGCAGGCTGAAGTCTCCATCTCCTTTTTCTGGGACTCCTTGGACTCTGGCCAGTGACACCTGAAAGGATTAATTAGGAACGTACATCTTTTCTGGACTTTGCTTCAATTTAAAAGGGTACCTTGTAGTTCAGAATTGCAGCTAGAATTCAAATACTCAGAAATGTAGAGTAATGAACAAATAGACCCACACCACCCTCCCTCATTCGAAAGGCCCTGGAGGAAAATCTATGCCACAGTTCTAGTTATACACTTTACTTATCAGACTCTGATAACAGTGCCCTACAAAATCATAGGCTGTGCTCCAAGAGAACCCTTTCTTTTTGGTAATAATATCCCTTGGGTTCTGTTTCTAAGAAAGACAAGGATATAAGGGTAATTCTTGACCTCAGTGACAAAGGAAATTTAAGTTTGGAAGCAAAATGATGTTATCTAGCTCTGTAAATATTGCAAATCTTACACACACAGCATGTGTGAGAAAAGACCTCAGAAAGATTTAAATTGGATTGAAACATTTTCAGTGTATGAATTTCTGCTTCAGCATCCTTGGATCTTCACTGTTTTGTAAATTCTACTACATATATCAACAAGGAGAAGATAGTTTGGGGAGACTAGAAAATTTATATTTGTTTATTTGTGTCCCAAGAGTAGAATTTGATACAGATTTTTATGTGTTTAGAGGCATACAGTTGGAACATTGCAGATGGGGGTAGGTGTAGAAGTGAAGCTACTTTATTCTGTTTGTATTTTGAGATATATTTCTTTCTACCACTACCACGGACACAATGAACCCAACTACTACTTGTTTATTGCTATACTGTAGTAAATCTCTTCTTTTTCCTTTACCTTAAATGCTGTTGCTTGGGTTTTTGCTATCTTTTTTCTCTTGTTTGTTTGTTCTTTTTTTCTACTTCCAGCACAAATGCATATTTTTTGCAGGAATAATTAAAATGTTTTGGGAACAAAATATTTTTGTATTTTTAAGGTTGAAGTCTTGGTTCATCATTGGCCAAAATGTACAACAATTTTTCTGTATGAGATCCTGAGTGCTTGACAATCCTAACCAAGTAGTATATGCTGCATCTGTTAGTTCACCTCACTGTAGGATATGTCCCAAGACTCATCAAGAATGAAGGGGTTGGTACGACATTCTGCAAGCCTGTAGCCACACACTCAGCTTAACTTCTAGCAAGAAGTAAGCTTCAGGGGCTCATAGTCATGTGGAACATTCCCTGAAACTCTTTCTTTCACTGTAATGCTTGCTTCCAGGAATGAGTTTGGAAGTACTGCTTTTCATTTAATTTTATTAAAAAAGTTTGAGGAGTACTGGCATTGGATCTTCTCTACCTCAATCTGATAAAAGTCAACCATAACAAATCAACATCTAGCATTGTACTCCATGGAGAAATGCTGAAAACACTCACACTCAAATCAGGAACAAGACAAGGATCTCCACTATCACCTTTTCTATTCAATACAGTTTCAGAAACATTAGACACAAAGAAATATTAGTGGGAAAAGAAATTAAAATGTGATTATTTGCTGATAACATGATACTTTATATGGATGGTCCTAATAACTCTACTGAAAGACTTTTATGATTAAAAAAATTCAGTCACATTGCAAGATAAAAAGCCAACACTAAAAAAATCAGTAGCATTCTTGTACTCTAATAAAGTCATCTAGAGAAAAAGTAAGGAAATGATACATATGACAGTAACAGCAAGAAAAATAAAGTACTAGGCCTAATCTAACAAGGAAATTAGAGACTCCTGTGATTAGAAGTAATAATTAATAATTAAATCTATATAACTCTAAAAAAGGAGATTGAAGAAGATATCAGAAAATGGAAAGGTATTCCTTTTTCTGAATAGTGAGAACCAATATGATGAAAATTGTTACACTCCTAAAATTATTATACAGGTTAAATGTAATTCCAATCAAATTACCAACAGCATTCTTCATAGATCTAGAACAAATGATCCTAAAATTCATATGAAGTTAGAAGAGAGCCAGAATAGCAAAAGTGATTCTGAGCAACAAGAATAATTCAAGGGGCATCACAATCTTGGCCTCAAATTGTATTGCAAAGCTAAAGATAATGGTATTGAGGGGACAAAGAAAGAGGCTGGTGTATCAGTGAAGCAGAATAGAAGGTGTAAAAGCAACTTCAGGAACATTTAGCTGCTTTATTTTTGGTAAAGGGGACAAATACCTTCCCTGGAGGAAAGATAACCTCTTTAACAAATTATCCTGGGAAAAGTGACTCTCCATGCACCGGAAGTTCAGTCTAGCTTCATATTTCTTACTATGGGCTGAATTCAAATAAAAATTAATCAAAAATCTAAATTTTAAAGAATAATCAGTTAATTTCCTGGAAGAAAGAATAGATCAAACTCTTTAAGACATACCTGTAAGTTGGAGAAAAGGAAGGGGAAAGTAACAAAAAAGAATTAAGTCCATTATGTACAAATCCCTTGTGGTGTTTGCAATTGTTATGTACTAAAAATATCCATAAAATAAATCAGTTAAAATATTAAAATAAAATATAAATCTTAATAAAGTACACATGTAAGATGTGACAATTAGGAATCATTAATTTTTCCACTTACCTGCATCCAGAGCAGTACTAAAATATTGCTTTAAGAGAAGTCTCAGCTCTTCTAGAGTTCATAAAAGTAACTTTCATCTTTTAGAAAGTCATTTTTTAAGACAGATCCGTGGGGGCTGCCTTTATCCTAGAAAGCTGAATCCAGCTCCCTGTCTCTTCCACAGAATCACAGAAAGTGGGCCTTTCCATTTTGACTTGACCCCGACTCTGTCAAGTTGAATGAGCACTTGATCTTAAAGACTGTAGGTCATCCCCTGGAGTCAGGAGCTCACAAGACTTTGTTCCCCTATAGTTGGATAGTCTGTTGTACTTGGCCTAGGTGAATAGATGTTAAAATCTGTAGTTTTATGGTCTGTTACAATATCAAATGACAAGAAATTAAATCCTATATAATATCTAAAAAATGGATGTATATTATTCCAAAGTTTAGCAGTGTTTGGTTGCTCATGAGGGCTGCTGACAGTAATCATAATCAGAATTCTGTTGACAAAGTTTTTCCAGAGCTCACTACAGAATCTTGTTTACTTATTTAACTTTTTCAGAGAACTGAGGTCTTCTTGGCTGGGATATTTTACTTTTATATCTACTGACATTGATGAATTCTACTTCCTAAGTATTTCATTAAACTGTGCAACAGGTTTTACCAGCTGGTAATTAGGTCAGGGATGCCTGGTACAGTCCCCAGAGGTGAAATTCACTTTAGCCTTGCAGGAATTGGAGAATTTCTCCCAATTTTTGCTAGGAAATCTCTTCTTAGTAAGAGAGTATACACTATAAGACAATTAACAACTCTTGATGGAACATTTGACTTCAAATTAATATCACAACAGATATAGAGGAGCTCTAACTAGGGTCCCCTCAGCTCCAGTTATGGCCAGCTATAGACCAAGAAGGTTTCTAGAGAAGGAAGTTAAAACAGAGAAGACCACATCTGATTGGCTGAGAAATGCTGTCTCATGAGGACCTATCTCTCCTTGGACATTGGATCTAGGTTTCTATATTTGTAGAAAGATTTTACTAATTAACTATGAAAGATAACTATATTTCTCTTTTCCCTATGTAACCTTTTTCAGTTTTTCATAATTAAGAGGTTTTTGTAAATATATATTTTCCTATTAAGAACAATTTTAATTCATTTTTACTCCACCTTCTGCTCATCCCCTGGACTATAGTTCTGGTTTGTTTCTGCTGGAGAGACAAAAATTTCTCCAGGATAATTTCTATTTTTGATTGTTCATTTTCACATCTCCAAACCTCTTCTATGATTCTTTGCTTTGTGTATAGCAAGTGGAAACTGTACCAAAATAGGTCCAAAGCAAGGGTCAAAGTTTGAAACACACTTGTAACCAAGATTTTCTGAAAACTGGTAGAACTGTTCTTTGTATTTTTAGGTATAAAAAGAAACCTGGACTCTAGTGATCCTCTTTACTCCTGAGAACTCTTTTAGTGATGGGCTATAACTTGGAGGAGTAAAAAATTTCTCAAATGGACACACATTGAGGACATACTTATAAGTGAAATAAATAGATCACAGATGTGTAAAAACCATATCTTTTTTCTGACATGAAAATCTGACGATGCAAATGAGTTCTAGAGTGTATGATAGATATTGTGAAATATAAAATATTCAAAAGGAAAAGGGTTCAGGTAAGTAACAAAGGTAAAGAGAACATGTGATGTCAAAAAAGGAAACTAAATATATGTACATAAGGAGTGTGAGGGCTGTAGGGCGGATAGGGGAATGGGAAAAATGAGAATTAAGTCATGTAATATTCTGGTGTATACTCTCAGTGTTGAGTGTGATCATGATGTGTATATAAAATGTACCAATAAAGGACATAATTTAAAAAAGAAACTTCTCTCAGTGTGTCTTGGGATGGTAACAACTGTCTTAAGAGAACAGTGATGGTTGGGGAATACTGGATCTCCTGGAGAGCTAGCCTCTGATGCAGTTTCTTAATCTCTTGAAGATGAGACTGATTTCCTGTGCTGTGGATTATACAAAGTTTGAGGAGATCTCCCTGTGTGATTCTTGACATTAAACAAATGGTTGAGGTCGCTATGCTCCCTGAGAGACAGGAGATCCTCTGAGGGTGGAATTGTCAATTTCCTCTTCCTTAGAGGCTTCTTTAGGTCTCATAGTTCTTGGGACTTTCCAGCAGCAAAGGAATTTAATATATAAACCTTTTTCAGAAATGATCTAATTACAGAACAATGTAGTTTAGGCTGTCTTACTTTGCCCATCTGTCAACACTTCCATGTTCATGCTGCACTCAAATAATATTGCAATAGACCACACACATACACACACACACTTGTGTGTGTATACATATATATTTATATATATGTATATGTATACATATGAATATATATATATATATATATATATATATGACTTCTCATATGTATAGATGATTTCTCATGCACACACACACATACATATTATCAGGGTCAAATTTCTCCAAGTTTGAAGGACATGGCCTAATGTGAGGTTCTTGGGATCTGCGTATGTTCCCCGTGGTGTGTATTGGGGTCTGTGGAGACTTGCTCTGGGGTCCTTCTAAGGGCCTTCTCCACAGAAAGATCTTAGTGATAGAAAAGTCACACTGGTCCATCCAGTGGGCATCCTTCTCTCTGACTCATTTCCACTGTGGCTCAAACTGGAGACATTCAGGTAATCCCTTTTATCTTTGTTACTTTTAATTTTAACTTACTGACTACAAGAAATGAATTTAATTTACTGAATTTTAGAAGATGAGATTTGGGATCTCAAATTTTGGATTATTTGATTGTAATTCTTATAAATAAATGAGAACTTAATATAAATTATCTAAAACAAAGTTATCTCAATCATTTCAATGGTTCCCATGGCCTTGCTGGACTGTTGACTTCACTAATGAGAATACTGTTATGATAATTCCTATCCCCCCCCATCCCAATGATACCTTCTTTATGGCATTGTCTTCTTGCTTCATAAGTAATTCCAGAGGAATATCATTGAAAAGGGCGGGAAAATACCTACAGTCATTCTTTCTCCTATAAAGGTAATGAGATGCTTTTCAAAATCTGTCAAAAGTCAGCATTTTAAAACTCTTGGAACTAACAAAAGTATGGAAGCATTTGTATAAGAAATGTGGCTGAACACGATGAAAATATTACATTTTGTGGCATTTCTTACTCACTTTCCTTTCATCTTCCTCTTAGCCTGGCACCCAACTGCCACAGTCATGATTCATGTACAGAGGCAATCAGCCAAACCAGCGAAAGGAGGTTGGAACTTCTTTAAAGCCCCACTGCCAGAGAACCAACGTTGTTGCTCTGGATCTGCATTCATTGTGAGAATGTACTTTTTTTCCTTTTTTAAAAAAAAATTTTAATCTTTATTGGTACCTAACATATATGCATCATGATTGCACTCCATAATGGGGATTTGTACCAGTATAAGACACAACTTAATTCTCATTTTTTCCCATAGACCTACCCACCCTACCGCCCCCCCCATATACATGAAATTTGTATCCTTACTTTTTTGTTATAATCTCAACATTTTTCCCCCTTCACCTGATTTTACATTGAGCATTTTCTATTTCACAATATATAAAATATAATGCTAGGACTCATTTACATCTTTATTTTCTCATACCAGAGAAAAGATGTGATATGTACCTATCTGTGCCTTATTTATTTCACTTATGAGGATATCTTCAAGGTATGTCCATTTAAGTATAAATGATTTAAACTTATCATTTTTTACAGCAGAGTAATATGCCATTCTGTAGAAGAACCACAGCTTTTTTACCCAGTCTCCAGTTGATGGACACTTGGGTTGTTTCTAAGATGCAGCAATCACAAATTGGGCTGCTATAAACATGGGTGCACTGTGATATGAGTCTTTTAATTCTTGTGTGTATATACCTAGCAGGGTAATGGCCGGGTCAAATGGGACCTCCAATCCTAGCTTTTTGAGGATTCTCCAAACTGATCTCCACAGGGGTTGTACGAGTCTACAGTCCCACCAACAGTGGAGAAGGGTTTCTTCTTCTAGGCAGCCTCACCAACATTTGCTCTTGGTGGTATCTGAAATGGCAGCCATTCTATGTGGAGTGAGATGAAATCTCAATGTTGTTTTCATCTGCATCTCTCGAATGACTAATGATGTTGAGCATTTCTTCATATGCTTCTTAGCTGCTCTTACTTCTTCCTCTGAAAAATATCTGTTCATTTGAGATGTCCATTTTTGAATTGGGTCTTTAACTTTAGGTGGGCTGATTTTTTTTTTTTGAGTGCTTTATATATTCTAGATAGTAGTCCTTTGTCTGAGGAACAGCTGGTAAAGATTTTTTTCCCACATTGTTGGTTGCCTTTTTGCACTATTGGTGGTTTCCTTTGCTGTGCGGAAGCTTTTTAAAAGAATGAGGTCCCATTTGTTGATTTCTTCAGCCAATTCCTGTGCTATAGAAGTTTTGTTCATGAAGTCTTTCCCTAAGCCAATGTCTTTGAGAGTTTTACCTAACCTGTTTTGCAAAAGGTTTAGAGTGTCTGTTTTAATATTTAGGTCTCTTATCCACTTTGATTTTAGCTTGGTACACGGTGGAAGAGTTAGATCTAGTTTTAGACTTTGGCAAGTTAAAGCCCAGTTTGGCTATTCTAGGTCTTTTGTAGTTCCAGATGAAAGTTTGGAATTTTTTCTCTAGATCAGTGAAATATGCTGTTAGGGTTTCAATCAGGATTGCATTGAATGTGTAGAATAGTTTTCAGAGTATAGCCATTTCATGATATTGATTCTTCCTACCCAAGAGCAAGGTATGTCTTTCCATTTTTTGATATCATCTTCTATCTCCTTTTTCATAGTGCTATATTTTTCAGAGTAGAGGTCTTTCACCTCCTTTGTTAGATTGATTCCTAGGTATTTTATTTTTTGGGTGCTATTGTGAAAGGGACTGACTCTCCAATTTCTATCTCACTGGGTCTACTGTTTGTGTATACGAAGGCTATTGATTTTTCATTGTTGACCTTGTAACCAGCTACACGGCTATAATTGGCGATCAGGTCCAGCAGTTTTTTAATTGAGTTTTTAGTATCCTCTAGATAGAGTATCATGTCATCAGCAAATAATGACAACTTAACTTCTTCTTTTCCAATCTTTACTCCTTTTATTTCTTTGTCTTGCCTAATTGCTATGGCTAATATTTCCAGAACTATATTGAACAGAATTGGTGAGGGAGGACATACTTGTCTTGTTCCTGATCTTGGTGTGAAAGGTTTCAATTCTTACCATCTAGTATGATACTAGATGAAGCTTTCTCATAGATTGATTTGATTAGTTTGATATATTCCAATCTTCTGTAGAGTATTGAACATAAATGGGTGTTGTACTTTGTCAAATACTTTTTCTGCATCAGTTGAGATGACAATATGATTTTTGTACTTAAACATGTTAATATAGTATATAACATTGATTGATTTACGTATGTTGAACCATCCTTGTATCCCTGGGATGAATCCAACTTGGTCAGGGTGTATAATCTTTTTGATAATTCTCTGTATACTGTTTGCCAGGTTCTTATTGAGGATTTTTGCATCGATATTCTTTTTTGGTTGGGTCTTTCTCTGCTTTTGGAATCAGGGTAATGGTTGCATCCAGGAATGAGTTTGGGAGTACTGCTTCCCTTTCAATTTAATTAAAGAGTTTAAGAAGTAGAGGCACTAACTCTTCTTTATAGAATTCAGCAGTAAAAACATCAGGTCCAGGTCTTTTTTTTTTTTTTTTGGCAAGTTTTTAATTACATTTTCAATTTCACAGATTGTGATTGGGGTATTTAACATTTCTATATCTTCTTTACTCAGTTTTGGGAGTTCATATGTGTCTAGAAATCTATCCATTTCTTCTACATTTTATTGAAGTATTCATTTTCAAAGTAGGTGTTTCTTATCCTCTGAACTTCCTCTGGGTCAGTAGTAATTTTTCTGTTCTCATTCTTAATAGCATAGATATAAGCCTTTTCCTTCCTTTGTTTAATGAGATTGGCTAAGGGTATATCGAATTTGTTTATCCTCTCAAAGAACCAGCTTTTGGATTCATTGACTTTTTGAAGTGTTCTCTTGGTTTCTATTGCATTAATTTCTGCGATGATCCTTATTATTTCTTGCCTATTGAGAGCTGTGTGTTTGTTTTGGTCCTCTCTTTCTAGTTGCTTGAGGTTCAGCATTAAATTGTTTATTTGAGCTTGCCCCGTTTTCTGGATGTAGGCTTTCAGTGCTATGAATTTTCCTCATAGAACTGCTTTCATTGTGTCCCATAAATTTCTATATGTTTTACTGGGGTTATCGTTTAATTGTAAGAACTGCTCAATTTCTTCTCTAATTTCATCTGTGACCCATTGGTTGGTGAACAGAGCATTGTTCAATTTCCATGTGTTTGTGAAGATCCTGGGCTTTCTTTTGCTATTCAGCTCCAATTTCTGGGCAGTATGGTCCAACAGTATACAAGGGATAACTTCAATTCCTTTATATTTGCTTAAAGCTATTCTATGAATGAGCACATGGTCTATTTTGGAGAATGATCCATGAGCAGCTGAGAAGAATGTATATTCTGACTTTGTATGGTGAAATACTCTGTAGGCACCTATTAAGTCCATTTGCTGAAGGGTCTGGTTGAGCTCAAGAATTTCCTGATTGCCTTTTTGTGCAGTCTATCTGTCTGTTTGTGAGAGTGGGGTATTGAGGTCCCTTACTATTATTGTATTGGAGTTTATCTGGTTTTTCAAGTGCATTAATGTTTGTTTTATATAGGTGGGTGCGTTAGAATTTGGAGCATAGATATTTAAGATTGTGATTTTTGTCTCTTGGATTTTTCCCTGAACTAAAAGATATCGTCCTTCTTTATCTGTCTCTATCAGTATTGGCCTGAAGTCTATTTTGTCTTCAAATAAAATCGCCACTCCTGCTTTCTTGCTGTTTCCTGCCACATGGAGTATTGTTTTCAATCTCTTTACTTTCAGTCCATGGGTTTCTTTCTGAATTAGGTGTGTTGCTTGATGCAGCTCATTGTAGGATCTTGCTTTTTGATCCACTCTGCCAGTCTGTATCTCTTAATTGGTGTGTTCAGTCCATTGATATTAATGTTTATGACTAATATAGGTAAATTTAGTGCTGCCGTGTTTTCCTGTTCTTGCCTATGTTATTCTACTTTTGCCCTTTTCCCATTAGTTTCTTGTTTGGTCCCATGGGTTGACTCAATTAGTTATCCTGGATTTGTAACTTTCCTGATATTTCTCCAAGATAGTCTTTAAAATGTTTTGGAGCACATGTTTCATATGTGTGAAGTTTTTCAGGTGTTCTTTGGCCTGAAAGTATTTTATTTGCTCATCAATTTTGAATGATAGTTTTGCAGTATGCATTAGTCTGGGTTGGAAGTTGTTTTCCTTTAGAGCTTGGATGACTTCACTCCAGGATTTTCTTGCACTGTGTGTTTGAGTTGAGAAGTCCACTGTGATCCTGATGGGCTTCCCTTGGAATGTAACTTTTCTTTTCTCAGGCTGCTTTGAGTATTTCATTGTTTTTTTGGGTTATCTTGGACTTTTATGTAGATTTTTTCATGTCATCGAGATGTGGCATTCTGTATGCTTCATATATTTGTATGTCCAATTCTTTACCTTTTTATGTGAAGTTTTCTGTCATTATCTCTGTGAATAGCTTTTTGATGTCTTTAGCATTGTCTCCTGCTTCCTCAGTGACTCCAATCAATCTTATGTTATTCTGCTTTGAATCATCTAGGAGCTGTTGGATTGACTTTTCATTATTGCTTGCTTTTTTCCATAGATTATACCTTTCCAGTTTTTTGGTTGAGATCCTGTCTTCTAGGTCTGAAATTTGGTCTTTTGCCAAATTCATTCTATTGTGAAAACTTTCATTTTCTTTCTTAATTTCCTGGACTTCTGCTTGTAGATATTTAAAAGATTCCATTGCTTTTGCTATCCTGGATTCTATCAACTCCATGACTTCCTCTTTAGTTGTATTAATCATCATGTTTACAGTGTCCAATGTCTCTGCTTTCATCTCAAAGATCAGTTCTAATTTCCATTGTACTAGATCTGCTTTGATTACCATTTCTGAGGGCCCTGGAGACTGGGCTTCAAACTTTTCTATTTCCCTTCCCCCGTGTTACTTGGAAATGAGGATGTTTGCGTCTGAGACTTTGAGTGCTTCCTCATCTCTGACCTGCCCTGTTTTCTGGCCCTGTTTGTTGCAAGTCACTTTCCTACTAATAGTTAGGAACCTTAAAATATCAGTGTTTCCTGTGTTGTTCTTTACAGTCTGTATTGGGACCTAAAGAAAAACCCCTAGTTCTGGCACATCATATGAGGCACTCAATCAATACAGTCAGAACACCTTCTCCCATCTGCTTTAGAGGCAGGAATGCTCTGACTCCTGAACTGCTACAATGACTGAGGTTCCAATGGGTTCACCTTCTCACCAATGCAGAGTCTCTTGGCTCACTTGCACAGTCTACCTGGAGGCCAGTAGGCTGTAGGCCCCATGCAGCTGCAATGGTAGGGGCTGATGTTCCAACAGGCCCACCTACTCACCAATACAAGGTGACTGGATGTGCTTCTGCAGTTGACGTGGAGAAAGTGAGACTCTGGCCTGCTAACCTCAGTCCCTGGGCGCTCTTCCAGTTTGTACCTGGAGGCCAATAAGCTCTAACCGCAGTGCAGATTTTGTGACGCAGACTTGGTGGTGCATACGCAGTTTCCTGAGATGCCCGCTATTAAACTCAGTCCCTGGGCGCTCTTCTGACGTGGGCCTGGAGGCTAGTAAGCTCCAACCCTGGCGCAGATTTGGTGGCACATTAGCCATTTCCCAAGCTACCCGCTGCTAAACTCAGTCCCTGGGCACTCTTCCAGTATGGGCCTGGAGGTCAGTAAGCTCCAACCCCGGCACAGATTTGGTGGTGCAGTCATTGTTTCCCGATCCTCCCGATACTATCCTCAGTCCCTGGGTGCTCTTCTGGCATTGGCCTCGAGGCCTGGAAGCTCTAACCTCGGTGCAGATTCGGTAAGTGAGAATGTACTTTCAAGGCTGTCTTTGACTAACCTGCAACTTGACCACTGAACAAAAATCTTCCCTCTGGGACAACTGTGAGTAATTTTTAATGTTTTAACTTGATATTTTGTGAGTTCATAGATAACAGTAAAATAATTTTGACAGAAAATTCTGAAAGTGGAAATTGGGAGACCTGGGAAATGATGTTTCCTTAGGAGCTCTAAAATGTATGATAGACCTTTTGTAACCTAGAGGACCACACAGACATGTAGAACTGCATGCATTCTCAGAGAACAGCCAAGATGTGAGCTCTCTCTTTTGACTGACACTGAATTTCAGTGAAAGCAAGAACTGAAAACTAAAGTGGAAGTGTAAACTATCCAGATCACCATAGAAGGGATACCTCAAAGTATATCCAGAACTTCTTGGCAAGGTAAGGGCCATTCTTGCTTCTAAGCAGTGAAGGCAATCTCTGTTTACCTGACCATGGAGCCGAGTACGCAAATATTCAATTGATGCTGTTCTTAAAATGCAGACATTACAAAACTGATTCTAAAAGATCACTGAACATGCAGCTGACATCATCAAAAGTAGCACCAACAAACAGTAATTGGAACAAACTCTTGAGAGAAGAAAAACATGATTTCTGTGCTTATTGTATTATAATATTTACAATTTTCAGTGTTCAAAGACTATTTTGTGACATGCAACACAAAACACTGAAAAACTGGATCATATGTATTGGGATCCAGGTTACATAACATTTTGGGAAATATCTTTTCATAATTAAAGTCTGACAATAGCTGTCTAAGGCCTAATGTCATGTTGCTCACAGCACATTTTTGGCATAGAGACACATAACTCCACCTTGCCTTTGGTCACAAGTTGAGAGCTTAGTAGTCCCATGATTCTTTTACACTCAAGGGCAAGAGTACATCAGCTGAGGACATCCTGGTTCTTCAAGGATACAGCAGTAATAACAAGAACACATTTTCTCCTGGGCAAGTTTACTGAAGAGTCTTAACACAGGGCTACTGCTGCCTCCTAAGTTATCTGATATTCCCTCCAATTAATGTGTGCATTCATAATGGCTAGCTCAGGAGTGTTCCTGTCTTTGTCCATTGTGAGACATTGTCCTCCTGGTGTCGCATAGAAAAGTCTCTATTGTCATTCTTTAACCTTCACTATCCCCTTTCTAAACAGTTGGAGGACTGGTTGTCCTCTGATATATATTGAAGAAGGAAAATTTATCAGTAAAATAAGTTCAAAAGACACCCCAAACCATAAATTAATTATAGAGAACCTCCAAATTAGTTGTCTACACATGTGTGTAATTAATGGAAATTTTGGGAAAAAGATGAATAAAAATGATAAAATAATGATGTGTGAAAATACAGAGTAGCAATAAGAACATGGACATTCTAAAGAAGAAAGTAAAAATATTGAAGTCATTACGTAAACACAAAGTTAGTTAATAAATTATTAAAGCAGTTAATCTGTAGATAAGATAAAGCATAAGTAATTGGTGAACTTATACATACATTAACAAAGATTAACCACTGTGAGGAAGACAAAGACAAGAATAAAAAAATGACAGGAAAAGAACTTCATAGACATGAACACCATGAAATACAACAATTTACACAAAGGAGGAATCCAGGAAAGACAAAGGGTGCAAGAAGATTTGCAGAATGGTTCGCCTCATGTTTTTAAAATTTGATGCAATATTAATTTATGTCAAAGAAGGTCATCATACTTCAGGTTGTGCAAGGTCATCATCCAAGTAGAGAGAGAGGGAGACAGAGAGAGACAGAGAGAGGGAGAGAGGGAGGAGAGAGAGAAAGAGAGGGAGAGAGAGAGAGGAGAGAGAGACTGAAAGCAGCAGGAAGAAGTGACATTATGTGGCTGATTTTCTTGGTGACATTAATGTATATTTTTCTCCCAGAAAAAAACATCAGACAGCAGCAGAATGGGATACTCAGAGTTCTGAAAGAAAAAGAAAAAAAAATCCTGTCAACTAAGAACTCTCTCCAAACTTTTAGGAATCCAGAGTAATCTAGGTAAGTAAAAACTGAGGAAACTTACAAGTAGTGAGTCTATATCATGACAAAGATTTAAATAAGTTCATAAGGCTGAAATCAAATAATCCTGGACAACAGTCTGAATTCCCATGATTCACCATTAAAGTAACTATGTTCGCAGCGTAAGTGCACAGTGGGTATAAGTACAATTTTGTATGTAATATTTCTTGATCCACTATTGATGTGAAAAGAAATTCTTTTTTTTAAAATTATCTTTATTGGTACATTAAATATACACATCATGATTGCACTCCATAATGGGGATTTGTACCAGTATAAGACACAACTTAATTCTCATTTTTTCCCATAGCCCCACCCGAAATTCTTATGAAGAAATAATTCTAAATCTGGAATGATAGGATAGCAATGTATAAGGATATAACAATATTAATGACTATACAGGAGAAGAGAAAAGACTAGCACTATGGAAGAGTATATGTGTAATTGAAGTTAAATTGAAATTCATCCAAATCAGATTGTTAAAAATTAAAATATTAATTATAATGCACAAAGCGGCTCCCAAGAAAGTAACTAAAAATATAGTAAAAGGAATTAAATTGTTTTGCCAGAAAGAGTTTAACCATGGCTCACACGCTCAAGTGTTTCCTTCACTCATGTATCTCACCTGTAATGAAGCTGTTCTATGAGTATTTGTTTCTTTTTTCAGTTCTTAGTACTACACAGTAACAAGTAAGAAAGAGGAAGGAACTGAGTTTGGAGTTGAAGATCTCTAACACTCAGTTCTTGCATTACCAGAGGTTAGTTAGGTTAGCCCTTGAATGGGACTTCATCACATGCAGGGCTCACTAATTCCTCTTCAAAGAGAACTGAGGGCAGTGCTCTGGCTTTGCTGTGATAGTGAGAGGATTAACTGGATTTCAGCCATGGCATGGTGAGAAGCTAAGATTTTTGTTATTACACCAAGCTCATTATATTTCAGATCTCATTTCTTGCACTGTTTACATTTTTAAACTCTCTCACTTTAGTTCTGCTGAATGAGTTTGGGAGAATAGCTGACAGTAATCCATAGTACCAGTCTGTGTTTACCTTCCCCAGGAAGTCTTGGCTGTCTTGGAATCTTTAGGCTTGTCACAGTGGTTCAGGAGTGAAATTGGAAGTTAGGATAAAAGAGGGCAGAAGAGGAGTTCACGGTGGTATTTTTGTAAGGATTAACAGGGCGGCAGAGAAAGTAAAACCCGATATGGTGTTTATTTACAGAATTAGTCTTTGGATGATTACATTCAGTGCCGAGCATTACTGCTTTGAAGACAGTAAAGAGTCCCACGTATCATTACTTTCAATACTTATTTCACATCTTTTACCTAGATAGACCCAGAAACCAATGGATAGAAACTGTGTATGAAACATAGGTGACAATGTTAGAAATAAAATGAGAAAATTCTCATTCCAACTTTTCAAGTCACTCAGCTCTTGTCTTTTTTGTGTGAACAATTAAGTCAGATCCTTAAGTCCTACATTTATAAAATATTACCAAGTAAAAACCTTTCAGTTGTATTATATAGAAAAATTAGTACTTTTAATGATTACAGCTAATGCTGAAGTCCACTAAAAAGTTGGATTATATTCATATCTCCCCAAAGGTCACTTAAAAGTAAATGATTTTATTACCCCCCAAATGGGCTAGATAATTAATTATGTATCTTAATGTGATTTATTAATAGGTGCTTGGCATTAAATAACATCAACTCTTATCCACAGGGAATGAATTTGTACTCTGAGCTACCAGAAGTGAGGAAGATATGAAATTGATGATGTTTCAGAAGCAAATGAAATGAGCTATAATAACTTCACATAAATAAAACTATTTTAAGCCTTCCTTGAGATGCATTTGTGCCAGCCAGAGGCAGGGTTGCTGCACACAGCTCCTGTGGGAGGCCAGGGCGAGAGAGCAGTGATTACATTTTCCATAACCTCGAGTGTTCATATGCATCTTATGATATGTTACACTCTGGTCACTCAGATGAAAAACAACCTAGTAAAAGCCATCACTTAGAAGAGCTTCTGCAGCAGCAAGAGAGGCTGTTTTCAAGACTCCTGTTCAATAACCAAGTTCACCAGAGCCTTTAATTCTTATCAAGACCTTCTTTATAAACAGAATAGGTAGAGATTCATAGGGAAGGGCTTTGTGCAGCTCAGGTGTAAAAGAAGTTCCAGTGAGGTATTCACACAAGGATGTAACAGCATGTTATCAGGACAGTTCCTGAGAGGTTTTCACATGCCTACGTTCTAGACTTGCTATTCATCCCATGATAGTGAGCACAATAATTTTTGCTTAGCAGTCTTCCACACCTCTTGTGTGCATGGCTGTCCCCATTCTCAAATTCTCAAAATTGTGTACCATTTTCTTAATAATATCTAAAAAAGTTACTTTATTTACTATTCATTTTTCTTGCAAGTTAGTTGTGAGCTCTTATCTGGAAAGGAATTTACAAATAGTTAAGTTGTCAGTTTTTAATTTTTACCCCATGTACTACATACCATCATACTCCACTTTTCCTTTACATACAGTTTCAGGTATGATTCCTTGTAAATTCTGGGTTTAAATATGAATTTATCCATCCTTATCTTGAGGAGCTCAAGTTTGCAATCAGAAAGATGAGGGTTTTAGTGCTCATTCTATCATTTAGACATTGTGTTCTGAAAGTGTGACTTCACTCATCTGAGCATCATAATCCTCAGCACCTCGGTCCATTCCTAAATGTCTACACCAGCCTCATAGAGCACTATTCTTATCTCGGTCTCTAATGAGAGAAATGAGGCTTAGCCACAGGTCATAACCTTGACACTCAGCCATGCATGTTCTCCGACTGAGAATCTCACACTTCTCTTATCCTGGGACTGTTCTTATTCTGTCAGAAACATGCAGAAATAATATTTCCTTGAAATTTTTGTGGTGATCTTGAAGTTGTATGTTGTAGAGGCCTTAAAAGAATTTGACAAGAATCTAGAAGAACTGTAGGTACTTCTACTTTTAATTCTGCAGATTCAGAATGAGTTAAAAAACTAGAGTGAGGTAGACTGGAGATTAGAATTTAAAAAGTCAAGAGCAATAAAAATATGTTAGATTTGATTACATAGAATTAATTTTCTAATGAATAAAATATCAGTATTATAATTAGATGAGGGAAGTATACATTCACTCTGAAATTGTTAGGACTCATGATGCATCTTGAAAAAAATAAAATAAAAGGCACTGATTTTGCAGCCAAAGAACTTATAATAGTGTGTTCAGAAAGAGTTTATTTTTGTGGAACTAATTAGATGTTAATGTTGTATGTACAGTTAAAGATTCATAAGAAAATAGAGAAATATTTGTCATGAGCTTGAAGAGTCAGAGAAAGTTCTCTGTGAGAATATAGAAAGTGTAAACTCTAGAAAAATAGATAAAGGGAAGTTATTCTTCACAATGGAAGACCACGTTTCAAGTCCATTCTAATGTAAGACTCTTCTATATTACATTATGGTCATGTATGCGACCAAAGAGTTGGTATCTTGAGGTAACACAGAGTGAAACTGCAAATTGACTTGCTCTCTTAACAAGTTAAACTATAACAAAACACTGAGGATCCTTTCACAATGTTCTTTCCCTGTCTTGGTATGGCTGAATATCATCTAATTTATTTTCCAACCACCTGCTTTCCATTTTCTTAAGTTTTTGAAGAACCCTCATTCATTGTCAGTTTATAAGAGACTCTCTTAACTTGCAGTGTGGTCAAATGAACAGACATCTTCTCAAAGTGTCTCTTTCTAGACTCATAGGGCAGCGATGAGCCACCTCTCAGACCAGGAGCAATTCATTTCCATGGACTTCGATGAACTTGGGTGTTTCTGCCTTTCACTAGGTCTCCTACATGAGACCAGATTTTCAGTCTTTTCTTAGACTTATTAGGATGAGTTCTATCTTCAGAACTGAGCCCCTCAGAAAACAAGGCCACACTGAAAGAGAAGGTGAGAGATAGTGGGAGCAGAGAGCACCACATCAGCTTTCGCTAGCTCACCTGTCACCATCAATACAGGTAGCAAACTTGGAGAAAGTTTTGTTACATATCTCCAGCAGCCAAATGAATTCCAACTGAAAAACCTGGAATATAAATTATAGTCAATAGAATTTATAGAGATGTCTCTTCCTGAAAGTAAGAACTGCTGATGTTTTTACATTTCAGACAGTGGGGTTGAAAACTCCCTGAGAAAAAGTCCTTTCAAAATGTATTCACATAGAAATTACCAGAGAGGTGGTTATAAAATATGCATTCTCTTTATCCCTCTAAAGATATAACTAAGTATGCCTTTTAGTTTTATAAATTATGTATCTCAGTAGAAGAGGCGTCTTGACCTACAGTTATCTTCAAATGTTTCAGGGCCTTGGGAGACAACATGAACAAAATTTACTTTTCTACTCATCATCTAAAATGTGACTATCCATAAACTAAAACAAAACAAAACAAAACAAGTTTTTGTTCCATCCTATTTAATTCAGCAGGTAACTGATAAAATGAGTTCTGGTCCTTGGACTGATGCTGGTGCACCAGGATAGAGGGGCTATTTTTGCATGGCTGCTGTGTCCTTAGGAGGGAACAAGAGGTGAACACTTGCATGACATATGTGCATAAATAAAACAAATGCAGGAGCAGAACTGAAAACTATGTGACTATTTATATTGTTGCAGGGTGAGGTTTCTCAGGGAAGATTCCACACTTCGGGATAAATTGCTGGGATGTAACATTTCTATCCTGGCAGAGTATGTGGATCTCTAGCTGCCTCATCAGACTGCCAAAAAATCTCCACTGCCTTGGGTCCCTTTTCTGCAGATGGTTATAATACGACAGATTTAAACACAACCACTTTCCATTTTCTGAATTGTCAAGAAAAACACAGTGGGATAAAGAGCTGTACAAAGACTTAAACAATCTCAAACAGTCTTTGAGTTTCAAATTCCGAGCTATATTCTCAGCACTCACAATAGTTCATGAGACGCACTGACAATGTCTCTTTTCATCATAACTGTAAGTGTCTTGAGGGAAAGAGCTCTTTCTTACACTCTATTTTAGAATTAGCATCTGGAATAATGCTTAGCAAAATATAAGCAGTTGATGAAAGTTTCATGAATGATTGAAATTACATAAGGTGCAATTATCATCATTCTGGCCATGCTGAATGGAAGACATCAAATACAGGCATGCACAGTATCACAGGGCACAGTAAATGCATTTCAAGAAACAAAATCCAACAAGTCTTGTCTCATTGTTCCATTCTCCCTTGTGTGTGAGTCATCCCTTTGTTCACTGTATCTATGCTGAATGTGATACCTGCTCATTAATCATGTATCTGCTATCTTTCTTATCAAATTGATCATCATGGGGGTATAATGCTGTGTTCAAATAATCCTTATGGGGCCTCCTAACAGTCCATCACCAGGCATGTGTCATTTGCCTCACATCATCTCATTGTGTAGGCATTGTATCACCTCTTATCACAGCAACAAAAGATGAGCACAGTATCATATTTTGAGAGAGTCAAAGAGCCACATTTACTTGTCATATCAGAGTGCATGACTGTAATTCTATTTTATAGCAGTGTTGTTAGATTCTACCATGCCAATTTATAAATTAAACTTAACAAAATTGTGTATATATAGAAAAAATCATGGAATGATCCGGTTTAGGCACTTTCAGTGATTTCAGACATCCATTTGTGGTCTTGTGTGTCTTTTTCCTTGGAATATGGGACTTCTCTGTGTGCCTATGACTGTGTGTGTGTGTGTATGTGTGTGTGTGTGTGTGTGTGTGTGTGTGTGTGTGTGTGTGTGTGTGTGTGTTTATGCATGTGTGTGTGTGAATGCTTCTGGTCTCCTAATTAATTATAACCAAAGTGGGTTAGGCTTTCAGACAGCTTCCAAGCAGCAGGTTGGAAAATGTACACATGAGAATGATTGGTGAATAACTAAAGTCTGCTGTGTTTCATGTGCAGGTAACAATAGGGACACAGCCTATCCCATGTAGAATGCTGCCATGCTGGAGAAGCATGGCTATGAGTGTTAAAATGGTGCACAGTTTCTCACCATTTTCAGGATGACTTTTTCTTGATGAAGCATTTTTGTCACTGCGGTAAACTCTTGAGTACTGTTCAATGTTGTGGGAAAGTCAATTCTGATGGTTGATGTGTTTTCCCAGATTTCTGTATGAGGATGGACACTGCAGCTTCCAGCTTTGCCATTTTTCTGTCCTCAGTCTGGACAAGGGAGTTATTATGTATGAATTTTGTGACATCCACTGTACATCAGGCCTCCTTTCTTCACCTCTGTCATTGGTGGAGCTTAACATTCACTGCTTTCCTTGCATTTCTTAATGCCTGGGATTCTTTGGGAGCATTCTGCCATATATGCATTAGTGTCTATGGATACAAATATTCATTGTAAATGGCAGAAGGGGTCAGTGAGGGGAGACAACTCTGTTGTAAACCAGGGCAAGTGATTTCAGTCTCCAGAGTCGGATACCATAGATGTACCAATGTGGGTTCTAATCTACAAAGAATACCTCCTCATGATAAAACTGCTAATTTCTGGAATCACTGAACAAAAATATGATAATATCATATTGTAATAGACAAATCCCTAACTTATAAATTGCTATGTCTCCCCATGTATGAAAATGTGATTTTTGAATTATTCTCTGTGTAACTAACTACATGGTCAGGACAACATATACCTATTTCTTGAAACAAGTTGTCCAAAGTACTGCTGTGCCCAGTAGATTTCAAAATATCTACTTCTATCTCTTTTCATTATTCTTCTAAAAAGTGTCATGGAAATTCTAAATTGAAGTTCATTATTCTCCAATTTTCTTTCAGTCTCAAGTGACCAGAATTATGTTTTGTTTTTGCTTTTGTTTTTTGAGGCAGGGCCTGGCTTTGAACTCAGTATGGAGCTCAGGCTGGATTCAGATGTGCAGTCATCCTCCCACAGTGTCTTCAGGTGTTCTATGACTGCAGACATGCACTACTACGCCCAATTGGAGTCGAGGTAATTTCTGTTCTGCTCATTCCTATATCGTCTGGATTACGTGAAGGTAAATGGAAGACAATTAGGGACCAATTATTGAATGAATGGATGGATGAATGGATTAATATAGGAAAGTAGCATCAGAGAGCTAAATTAGTAAGTGACTTTTGCCCACATATATTGGTGGGAGACACATTAGAATCCAAAGAAATCCTACCCTAGGACTCAAGTGGTGCTCATGAGCCTGCTTCAACAAATGCTTTGGCAGAAGTCGGCAAAAGTGGGTGATTCGCAGCAGAGTTGAGATGTCTTCCAAAATTATGTGGAGACTCTCCTGTCCAAAATCCTCATATAAGGAGTGGGACACTGCAAAAGAAAATTGGAGCTCATGAAGATCCAAGGTGACTTTCTAGGCTAACAGTAATATTTTAGTCACTAAAGATTCCACACAGAAAAGAAGAAAAAAGATGACACATCCAAGGGTTATGAGATCTTTCAAAAGATTACCTTATACCTTTCAAATGTTTAGGAAATTATGAATATTACATATATATATATATATATATATATATATATATATATGATTGTATACAGACTTTATATTGGATGTTAGAGTACACATTACAGACAGGCAATCATTATTATTTTTTGATTAAATGAAGAAACAATCAGTGGATGAGGGCCCAGAAATGTTCCAGACTTGGAAGTGTTAGGAAGATCTCTAAAATAATTATGAGAAAAAATAAAAACAAAAAGTAATGGCTAGAAATAATCTAATGGAATGCTAGAAGTAAAATATACAAAGAAAGAATTATTTGTTTTCATTAGCATATTGAGCAAAGCAAAAGAAGGATGCAGTGACCATAAAGGCTAAAAAAAAAATAATGTCTAAACTGAAGCGAACCAACAAAATCAGTGGTGAAAGTTATAGAATGTAAACTATGAGATCTGTGATTCAATAGTAAGCAGTAGAAACAAGTATGTAATTAAAGTTTCAAAAAGAGAAACAATAGGGCTAAGTTAAAGTTAAAGAGTACATGGTGAGGAACTTCCCAGAAGAGATAGTGAAAGACTCATGCCCATATTCAAGCATCTTGACAAACCTGGAGTGAGTAGATGAGAAAGACAAATATATGTACCCAGATCTAATAAAAATTCTTCCAAGCAAAGAGAAATGGTAGATATTGAAATTCCTTAGAGGAAAAAAAAATGGTTGATCCTTGAATTATGTTTTAGAGCATACCTTCTTCTGTAGTAAATTAGCAGTTACTTTAAATTTAGTAATTTTTATTTCAATTTTTCCTCTTTATATTTTGCCAAAACTTATTTTAACAGATTTATTAGAAATGATTCATTTTACACTTTAGTAGTTATTGCTGCCTGTGGACTCTTCTACACACATATGCATGGTTACTTTTGTAAATGGTTTTTCTCTTAAAATAGGGGGACTTAATAATATCTAGTTTTCTTATGCCCGAATATGACCACATATATGATATAGATTTCATATGTAGATAATTCAATGTGAGTGTAATGTTATTTATTCTGACTTTTTTTTTTTTAATTATCTTTATTGGTACATTAAATATACACATCATGATTGCACTCCATAATGGGGATTTGTACCAGTATAAGACACAACTTAATTCTCATTTTTTCCCATAGCCCCACTATTCTGACTTTTAAAACAAGATATTTATGATGTTCTGTCTGGACTCAAACTTGCTATGCAGCCCTCAGTGGCCTTGAACTTGTGATCCTTCTGCCTCAGCCTTGCTAGCAGTGGAATTATAGGCTTGGCTATCATACCTTCACTTATGTAGTACGTTTACATGAGTCAAAAATACTACATATTTATATTTGTTTTCATAATATAATCATAGAATGGAAAATTTAATGCAGTGGAAATTTGTAAGAAGTGATGAAAATTACAATACTTGAAAGTCTTGAAAACATTGAAGAAGCAATCTGTTTCCAGGGTGAAAGAAGTGAGCAATTCAGTCATCTTTCTGTCTATATGTAGGAAAACATGTTCTCAAATTTCCCTTTTATGCACTCTTCAGTCTCTTAAATAAGAACTCTTTAGTTCTTGAAGGCTTTTAATTTGATTCTAAGTTGAGTTAAATTTCTAAGTGTCATAGAATGTACTACTGTATACTAGTGACCTGTACAGTATCACCAGAAAAGAGTCCCACAGTCTACAGAATTAGATGTCTAATGTCAGTGTCATCTAGAAAGACAGTGTGATTCAGTACATAAGAAAAAAATGAAAACAGTGACAAAGAAATCAAGACAAAACAAAACAAAACAAAACAAAAAAAGTGTTCCCTGGCATTTTTTCAAGCTAGCAATACTATCTCCTTACTTTCATTTTCAGACTCACATACTGGAATACCTTAATAAAAAAAATCAATTGGCAAGCCATCATTTACAAAAGAAATTCTTTATCATTTGCACTTCATTTTGACTAATTTTGTTATATCTCTTCAGTTTATTTTGTGGCAGTATATTTCATTTAGAAGAATAGCCTCTCTGGCAAAAGCATATTTCTGGAAAGATTAAAAATAACAATATGCATTTTTAATCTATTCTGTTCATGTTTCAAAAATAATTCTTTAGGTATCATTAAGCATATCAACTCAATACCAAAATTTGAATTATAAAACAGTAAAATAGTGAAGTTGAACAATTTGAACACATATTCAAAGAAGTTGATTTATATGATGACTGTAGAATAGAATGTACATCACACTAGAATCACATGCTGAAGTTTTTACCACCTGGTGGAATTTAACATTCCATCCAAACACTGTGACCTTTACCTTACTATTAACATTCATTTCAGGAAATGGTAAGTGATTATTTACTTGGTACCACTTATATTAATGACATTCTATTGCATTTATTGATAATCAACATTTTAAAATAAACCACTTAATTGAAATGTGACATTCTCAGAAAAGTGAAAATCATATCTGTGGAGATCTGTGGATTATCTCAATTTAAATATATACAAGAAATCAATACTGATATCATGACCTCCTCTACAGCATGAACTCCCTGCCAAAGTCCCCCAGAAAGCTCTTCCACTTGTCACACACCCTCCTTCCTCAATATTAACGACTATCCTCCCTCCTCACGCATAAGTTTAGTTTTGTCTATTGTTGAAGTTCATATAAGAGAAACTGTACATGTTCATCATAGATAAATGGCTGTGGTGTTATTTAAAAATAAGTCAGTATTTTTTTGAAAGTCGGGATTTTTTCACCAAAGCTCATAATTTCCATCTGTGTAAGTATAATCCCATTTGCCCATCTGGTTGGTCCAGATGGAATTTGTTGCTCCTATGCTACCATCTGGGTTGGAAATTGACTGGTATTATTTAGACTAATAATTGGATGAAGATATATAAGGGGTTTCTAAAAAATCACCTTGTGGATATGATGGTTTTGTTTGCAATCAGCTTTGATTTGTGTCCTAATTAAGTAAAGCACAGACTCTCCACTGAATTTGAGTAATTACTTATCAGAAAAGTAATGGTGAGAGAAATAGCCCTGTAGTTCCTGGGAAAGAAAAAGGAAACAGAAGAGGTCATTCTGGTCACTGATGAATCCATTCCTCCCCAAAGAACAAAACAAAACCCCAAATGAGTTAGGAGGAAGGTTGCCTTTATAATCTAAAGGGTGATGAGCTCCACAGTTAATCATGGTTAGTAAGGCCAGTGTCACTGACTGACTCAGACTAGGGCAATACTTGAGGCAAGGGTGAATATATTAATTAGGATACTTTTGAAGGACCAGGAAGTTACCTGTCACCACATCCTGTCTGTGGCTTTGGCAACTTTGGAACATGGGTCTTCACAGAAACAGCTCAGCACTGTGGTCCTCAGGGACCTGGGCTCCCTTCTCTCTGCGTGACCTTCCAGAGCCTGTCTGTTCCTTGTTTCTAGCTTACTGTCCTCCTGTCCTCCAGGGGCTCCTGCCACCTTGTTCTGTGTCCTGTAACAAGGAAAGCCACTGCAGGTGCCTTTTGTGAGGCCCGCACTTTTCTCCGGGCTAAATCAGTTGGCTGGCTCATGTTTTGAAACAAGTCACTCCAAGTACTTTTAAACCTATGGTTAGAACTGATCTGATTGAGCAGGGCCAAGCATGTTATCCTTCACATTGAGCACAACTATGTGACACTGAAGACACTAGGGTGAAGAGAGTCACATACCAGCCTTACTTACAAAGTGGGGAAAGGAAGCTGCCTAAGTTACACAACTGGTATTCAGAAAGACACCTATCCAGAATTCTTTTCATAGGGTTCTTTCTCATTCTTCAGTGTGACACCACCTTCTACAAGGAGATACAAATCACGTGGCTTTTCCAGGTTGTGGACTATACCTCTCAACACATTAAGCACTGATCAGCAGGACACCAAAAGCTACTAAGAGGTGGACATGACAGAGCTCTTTAACTTGGTTTCTTGGGCTTCTCTGGTGTGTGGAGAAGAGAGCAGAGCATTTTTCTGGAGAGCCACAATACTATGGACTGAAGGTTTGTGCTCTCCACATTTCATATATGGGGACCCTAATCCCTAAAATTCTTGTGTTGTGTCAGCTGCATGAACATCAGTGTGTGCAGTTGATAGGAACAATTTTGCTTCTGAGTGTGCCTCAGAAGTGTGCTTCAGGAATTCTTTGGCATGTGAATCAGCGAACTGAGAAAAGAAGATCCACTCCCATCCCACCAGTGTGCCAGTCATCATCCCATTAAGGGCTGAATAGAATAATAGCAACAAAAATGAGAAAAAGATTGATTCTCTCTTTTCTTGAAATGAGATATCTACCTTCTGCTCTCATATACTGGAGGTGCTGGTTCTCAAACTTTGCACTCCAGGATGCTTTCTCTCCACCTTTGTTCTCAGGCTTTTGTGAGCTATTTCACTGGTTTTCCCAGTTTTCCAGCCCACAGACAGTGTGTTCATGGGAAGGGCTTTCACCAAGGCAGCAGTGCTGTTTGGAGGCAGAGCCTTGGGAAGAAACTGCATCATGAAGTTCAAGTGAAAATTTTGATTAATGTCCTACTAAGTATAGACAAAAGATCATGTGCTAACATAGCCAGAAAGCATCCTCTGTAAACCAAGAGGCAGGCTCTCACCAGGAATGGAACCTATAGACACCTAGACTTGGGACCATGAAGACTTCAGAATTCTGATGAATAAATTCTTGATTTCCAGGTATATTGTCTGTGGTCTTTTGTTGTGACAAGTTACACTAAGACAAAAGACAAAAGATTAGAGCAATCTCTCCTCTCCCTCCTCTCTCTCTCTCTGTCACACACACACACACACACACACACACACACACACACACACACTCCCCTCAGAAATGGCTATTTTTCATTGTCATGTCCCAACAAACAATGCTGTCATCTTTTCCTGGGCACCTACCTGGCCTTTGGTTTTCACTAAGGGACTGTTCAAGCTCCTATCCAATTCTTCAGAATGGAGCTAGATACCTCTTGTTTCAGGATTTTTTTAAATTTTATTTTATTTTATCTTTTAATTTAAATCTTTATTGGTACATTACATATACACATCATAATTGCACTCCGTGGTGGGTATTTTTACTACTATAAGACACAATTTTATTCTCATTCCTATAGCCCTACCCACCCTATCACCCCCCTATATATATAAAATTTATTTCCTTTCCTTTTTGTTATAATCTCATTATTTTTCCCCCTTCACCCTATTACACTTTGAGTATTTTCTATTTCACAATATATAACGTACAATTCTAGAACTCATTTACATCTCTATTTTCTCATACCACAGAAAGATGCAATATTTACTTATCTGTGACCTATTTATTTCACTTATGAGGATATCCTCAAGATATGTCCATTTAAGTATAAATGATTCAAACTTATCATTTTTAATAAGTAATACTCCAATGGAGTAATACTCCATTCTGTAGAAGAACAACAGCTTTTTTATCCAGTCTCCAGATAATGGACATTTGGGTCGTTTCCAGGATGTAGCAATCACAGACTGAGTTGCTATAAACATGGGTGCACATATGTCACTGTGATATGAGTCTTTTAATTCTTGTGTGTATATACCTAGCAGAGCAATGACTGGGTCAAATGAGACCTCCAATCCTAGCTTTTGAGGAATTTCCAAACTGATCTCCACATGGGTTGTATGCGTCTACAGTCCCACCAACAGTGGAGAAGGATTCCTGCTTCTCCACAGCCTCACCGTCAGGGAAAACTTTTAAGCACTGAACCTTGGAAGACAACATACTTTTAGACATTTTCATGTACTTTTGACATTTTTAGAAAATATATCTCCTTTCCAGGGACTAATACATATGATAAAGAAAAACCTTTTGACTGGACAGTAAATAGAAATATCCCTCTAACTTTTTCCCACAACATAAAGATCTTAAATCTTTTCTTTGTGAATTAAATTACCATAGGCCTACTGGAATAGATGCAAAAAGGTTTGTTATTTAGCTTACTTTTCATATGGTTTCATGTGAAGTACATCAACTTGTTGTTTTGCAACCTTCTGAAAAATCACAGCTAAGTCATAATTTCTAATTTGAATACCGGATCTTCTATTTAAGGCAAGTCTAGGGCCACCTCATCCACTGATGGACTACCCCCGCCCCTTGAGGGCTCCATGAATGTGAATGTTCTATGCCAACAATATATTATTTGGACAGCTGCACATTTTCGATCTCTCCCTATTTCAAATGTCCTTTCATTTATTTTAATTGCTTTGAGGAGAATGTTTCAATTAGGGACTAATGATTTTAACAAGCCTGCTCAACACGTGGTGACAATCTTTTAAAGAATGGATGTCAAGTAAAAGCCAGCTCAGAGCTTTGTAGAAATAAAGAAAGAGGTAAAAATTGGTGTAAGAGTAAAACTAAAAAGTATATTTTAAAAATATATTTAAATTGCTGCATTTGGTCTTTATGGAAGACTCTACGAATGCTAAGTAAATTATAGAAGCTATAGACTAAGGGTTGGAGGGGATCGGAGAATTTGTGTCTTTGATTTTTTTCTCACTTTTATACGCCAGAAAATCAAAGTTTAGGGTGCTAGAAAATAGAAAAGATGATTTGTGTGTTTCCAATAGAACAATGTCTAATTTCTCAAAGACTTAATTCATTGTCTTCCTACAATACTGGACTAAATCTGAACTACAAAAATTGTCGAACCACAAAATAGATTTTCTGTCATTCATGCTTGGATGTCATGCAACACCCACAGAAATGAGAAACTTTTGTGCACAGCCTTTGCATAGTTTTTCTGCTGAACCTAGTCCACTCCTCTGAAGCCACATCATCCATTAGCAAAAAAGCTCTGATTTTTTCCTTTATTATTGGTCTGTAAACTGAATCATATCAATAAATCACTTCCACACACAATCTCCATATTTCCTTTTTACACCTTTCCCTGAAAGATGTCAAAATCCTGCTATTTTGTAGTACCTACAATATATTTGTGACCCCACCAATTGCCTGTCATAGAGTCACAGTTGTTTATTCTTCTTTGTGTTTTTACTTATCTTTGCTCTATACCCTAAAGTGAGAGCATCATACCTTTTTTTTCCCTCATAACTATAGCAAGGTATAATAGCAATGATATGTCTATGTGTTCAGCCTCCTCTTCTGGGCCAGGAAATACTGTAGTCTCTCTTGCTCTTACAATTAGGTGAAACCAGGTAAGTCCATGTCATATGTAGTTGAGAAGAATGAGCACACATGTCCAGCACCGCATCTGGGTGCAGGAGTTCCACTGAACATGTAAAGCCTTTCTGGACTCCTTTTTTCTATCATGATCTGAACAGACCTCAGGTGTCATGGAATCCTGTTATTCCCTGGTGTGGGTTTCAGTGCAGAATCTATAGACCTGTGTGAGGTAGTAGGCTTTATTCTGAGTGCTGTCTGTGGTAGATGTGCAGTGGACACCTGCTTTCTAGACTAAGATGTTTTCTTGTGTTATGTATACTAAATTCTTGATGTTTACTGTGGTGAGCAGAAAAACAATCATAATCACACTTTTGCAAGAAATCAACATCAATCCACTTCACCTGGAAGCAGTTTGCTTATGAATACCCACCAAAAATATTCAGATTTTTAAAATACTTTTCATAAAGCTCTGCACAGTAAAGGAAACCACGAACAGAGCAAAAGGCAACCAACAGTATGGGAAAGTATCTTAACCAACTATTTTTTATATAAGGAGCTACTATCTAGACTATATAAAGAGCTTAAAAAATCAGCCCACACAACTTTAAAGACTCTGTTCAGAAACGTGCATCTGAAATGAATAGACACTTTTCAGAGGAAGAAGTAAGAGCAGCTAAGAAGCATATGAAGAAATGTTTAACATCATTAGACATTCGAAAGAAACAAATAAAAACAACACTGAGATTTCATCTCACTCCACAAAGAATGGCTGCCATGTCAGAATTAGCCAGCAACAAATGTTGGCGAGGCTGTGGAGAAGGAACTCTTTTCCAGTGTTGGTGGGAGTGTAGACTCATATAACCCTCATGGAATCAATGTGAAGACTGCTCAGAAAACTAGGATTAGAGGTCCTATTTCATCTGTCTATTCCTCTGTTAGGTATATACACAAAAGAATTAAAAGATTCATATCACAGCAACAGATGTGCAACCACGTTTATAACAGCTCAGTTTGTGGTAGCTAGATCTTGGAAACAACCCAAATGTCCATAAACTGGAGACTCGATTAAAAAAAAGTTGTGGTTCTTTTACAGAATGGAGTATTACTCAACCATAAAAAATAATAAGATCGAGTCATATATACTCAAATTGGTGTACCTTCAGGATATGCTCCTTATAAATGAAATAAGTAGGTCACAGATGTGTAAATATCATATCTTTTCTCTGGTGTGAGAAAATGAAGATGGAAATGTGCTCTAGAATGTATGGTAGACATCGTGAAATATAAAATATTCAGAGAGAGATGGGGTGGAGGGGTAAAAAATGAGAGGAAAAATAATGAGATGATAATAAAAAAGAAAGGAAACAAAGCTTATGTACATAGGGGGCAGGGGTGGTAGGGTAGGTAAGGGAATGGGAAAAAATGAGAATTAAATTGTGTCATATATTGGTACAAATTGTTGAGTGTAATAATGATGTGTATATATAATGTACCAATAAAGATGTAAATTCTATCAAAATACTTTCATGAAGAGATAAATAAATTAATAACCACATAAGTACCTATATACATGTATGTATACCACCTTTTCAATTCCTGTTGTGTTAATAGGAAATGAGATACAATTCTGTGGAATTCTGATCTGAAATTAGCTGAGAAAAGATATATACATAAAAAGCAGTAAGTAAAATAATCTGAATATAAAAAGAGCTCTAGAGTTTCTGTCCTTTCTTTAATTTAGAAAGAAGCATCATTATTAAAATAAATGAATAAATAAATACAAAAAATAAAGTGGAAAAATGCATGGTTCCCTAAAATGCACCACAGAGTAAAACTCATCAGTAAAGATTAAGGTGCTTTATTCTGCCTCCACAAATCAATACATTGTCACAGGTTTAATATGTCACATATGCAAAACTTTGGAGTATGAACCTCTATCCTTGCCGGTCAGCACAATCTTATGAAGCTTCCTTACATGAAGAACCTAAGAGCTCACAGGGAACAAAGTGAAACCAGCCTCCACCCTCCCAAGCCTTGATCTGCTTGGTATTGTCACTGCCCAACTTAAAACACTTGGTGTTTGTGGGATTCATACACGTGATGGTCCTATAAATTACAGAGATAGCAATAAATATCTCAGGCCTGATCTAATTTTATACTCCATTTGTCTCATGGCCCAGTGTTCATCTTTAACATTTTGTTTGCTAAATTTGTTTGAAATTTGTCCTCTCACATTAGTACAAGAAACAACCTCACAGAAGCCATGAAGTTCTCTGTAGATATCTATGTTCTCACAGACCCACGTAACATAGCCTTGTCATGTTCTTTCTCATACAAAAGTTAAGTTACAATGTGGAATGTAAAGAGGATTAGCTAAGTTGTGTGAGTAAAATTCTCTATTGTATTAAATTGCAAAGTATGTCAATTTCTCTGATATTTCTAGTCTGCCACTACAGTGTTTGCCATGTAACTCTCCCATTGTGTTCCAATAAATATCCCAATTGTGTTTTCTACTTAAGCTTCTCTTGGTGAATAGCAGTGGTTTTCAAAATTCTTGGTAGATGTGACTTCAGAGTGCTGTGCATAGAAGCTGAGACAAAATGAAATCAGAAATCAAGTGCAGAGAAAGCACATCACAGATTTATTACTATAATAGGTATGTTCAGAAAATGTTTATGTTATGCATGAGACCCAATCACAAAATAGCTCTCATCAAAATATTACAAAGTTTGAAAGTAAAGGAAATCCAATGTTTAGAGGTTTCAAAGCAAATTATATTTAATTGACAACAATTTCCAAATCATTATTTTCTTGCAGTCAGAATTTATGGCTAAGTTTTGTGTAACTCACAGAGAACTACACCCACTGGGGTTACAGTGTACTCTAAAGAGGTAACGAAGAGTAATATCTGTCTGTTTAAAATCAGGACTAGGGAAGTTAGGTAGATTTAAAAATATTTGATTGTTTATGTTTTCCAGACTATCAGAAAAAGCAATGGAAACAAAGGAGCTGAAAAAAGTGTTGTGGTGAATAACAGGAGACTAGGGATCACTTCTGTACATGTCCCAGTGTCATTTCAAAGGACAATGCATGCAAATGAAAGAGAGAGAGAGAGAGAGAGAGAGAGAGAGAGAGAGAGAGAGACAGAGAGAGACTACATTGCTTCTGTTAAGAGAAGAGTTCTTGATACTTTGAAGAGTTGCACATTAACTAGAAGGAGACACAGTGTCACACATTTACCATTTGATACACTCATACAAACTTTGGCTTTGTGATGGGGATTTACTGCTGTGGGCATCTCTCATAGTCTACAATACGGCACAGATTTACCTTTTCTAATGCAACCTGAGTAAATATATGTCTGATGGGAAATATTTTATCTGATGGGCATCTCAATGAAAAGTTTTATTCCTAAGGTGAGAGGAACTAAAACTGGTCAAAGAAATATGGCTATAATAAAACATCTATGCTAGGGAAGGGGGGGGGGAGACAGCAGCTGCTGCAAAATCCTCTAGAATGGCATCAATTATGTTTGGGAATAAAAGACATGAGAAGAGTGCTAATAGATTTATTTGAAAACTGTAAATGCCAAGGTTTTCCAGGGGCACCTCTATATTTTTGTCAGTAGTAGAGTGAGTCTCAGAGGCAAGGAAAATGTGCACAAATGGGCTTGTGAACTGTGTAAAAGCACATAAAGTTCACAGTGAAAATACAAGAAGTATGTATGGTAGAGGAAAAATGATAAATTTAACCTCTGCATTTGATTGGTTTCAAATTGATAGCATGAGAGGGAAAAAATACTACTGCAAAAAGAGTCTCTGCTAGCCTAGTGCTTTGTTGTGAATGCAGTCACCTCAAAACTGGCTCCTCCACTCACTCCTCAGGGGACGCATGGGTGAACAAGATTTGCTCTGCAAGGTAAACTCAGGTCCTGATACTCCCAAGATAAAATTCCCATGTAAAGCATCCTTTGAGGTCACAAGAGCAACCCCTGTGAGTGGAAGAAGAAAGAGGAAAACAGTCAGAGGACAAAGTAAAGCAGTGAAGGGCAGCGACAGAGGTCCTTCTGAATGATGGAGCTCCAGTCATTTTGAGCAGGTGCTGGGGACTCTGTGTTCCATTCCTGCTCCCAGCAGAAGCACCATTTACACAGGACAATATTAACAAGGACAGCACAACTTGACAATATGGTTTTGGGGAGATACAAATTAACAGGACTTTCATTATTCAAGAGACACTGAAAACATTTAGTTTTATCTCATCTATGACCATTCTATTTGGAAGATAAGAAGTAGTTACCAAACAAATTAACTCATTTTGTTTAAGTAAAATTTATTTAATGAGGAACAGAAATATGTTTTTGAATAGTGGGGTTGCCTCATGCCCTGTGGAAATGATTTCCATTTTTCATTAAGATAAAAAAGATTTATCAGTTTAAATAAATAGATGATTTTCCCTTTTCTTTCTTTGACATTTTTCCCCAAGAAGATCCTGAGAAATAGGAAGGCCACATATGCATGGAAGAAGTGATTTCAGTCATTATGTTCTTTTACTTTGATAGCTTTGTCAATTTTACTGATATTTGCTTTAAAATTGTCTGGATACACTGAAGGAAAACTAGTGAGACAGAGTTGAGAGTGAAAAAGATATATTAGTGATGGACAATGAAAAAAGGAAGTACAACTACATAGAAAAATCCAGTGAAGTGCTATATTGATTTGATATTGGGCAAGAAAAGCTGATAGTGACAGTGAAATTTGGTGGGCGTGCCTCTGTGTGAGCGGAAGTGGCCAGGCTCTGCCAACTTCAGACTCTCTCTGTGCAGTGGCTGCACAGGTCAAATGGTGTCAACCTCTAGCGTTGCAGCGGCTCTTTGAAGCACAATAGCATGTGCTTCTATAACCGGCCTCTCAACAAAGGCCTCTTCACCCTTTTTCTCTCCCCACATGCTATGCGCATTCAGGCATCTACACAAGCTGTAAGAGCGAATTTCTCAGTGTCCCAGTAGCTTTATTGGGAAGCTCTTTGAAGAAAAACATGAGAACAATGAAAGACATTTCCAGCTTGCTTGACATCCACCCACTGCTTCTCTGGTTGCAGTTCTAGGTCGCCCTTGCCTTCCTGTGCCACCTCTTCCGGTAGGGGAATTTTGTATCGTGGTGTTACGTGGATTTAATTTTGGAGGGAGTCTGAGTCGCTGCAATTGATTGCTTCTCAAGTCACGCTTGTAGCCGTGCTTGGCTCTCATCTAGACAACAGAATAATGAAAGCAGCTGAAACGGGGAGGCTAAGTTCCGGAATGCTCCTCCCAGCGTCAACCTGTGACAGCAGCTTTATTTCCTGCAGATAACCCAGGTCAGCTTCCCTGTCACGTCATGGTAATGACTCTCCTTCCTGCCTTCTGGTGTTTGAACACAAGGCGCTGAAAGTGCCCCTGGAACCCACTGGCTCTCTTGACGTCTGGACTCCGTTTCCTGCTGTCAATGCAGGGCCCAAAGGAGCTCCAGTTGCAAGCCAAAATCCTTCAGGTCATCACTGGGAGTGACACTAAGCCATGTGTTTCCCCACAGAACCCCAGATGCATGCATCGACCCACTGGAAATGTCCGGAGGACGTCTTGGATTCCCATCTTGCAAAATCTCAGCATTTCTGAGAGTTATTCCGATTTCTTTCTCTAACTAGCGGTGGCTTCCAGTTTTCTATTGTGCTACAATTAGAACGATGTACTTTACAAAGATGAAAATTTTGAACATGAGCAGACTCCCTCAGCGTTGTGACATTATTCAGAGGTTATATTGTGTGGTCTTCGATCCTTGTGGCCCCAAAATCCTCCTCTTTCCTTCTGGATAGATTCACTGGAGTTTTTTATCAGTTCATTTTCTTGCTTCTTTTAGTCTTTTTTTTTTTTTTTTTTTGATGCCACGGATTGAACATAGGACCTTGCTCTTGCCAGGCCATTGTAGCAGCACTGAGTTAACTCCCTAATCTCAATTTCACTTTGTTAACTAATATTCATTTCTTTGCTTTCCTCTACCGATTTTTATTTTGAATCTATTGATTTACACTCCAATTTCCTTGGTTGTGCTTAAAATAGGTTTAATTTATTTTTCCTTCTTTTGTTTTCTAAAATAAAAGTTTAGATATTTTTACATTAGATTTTTCCTATTTTGAATATATATACTTAATACTATAATTTCCCTGTTAGCACTACTTTAAATACATACCATACAATTTGATGTTATGTTCTCGTTTAGTTTAGAATGTTATTTAAATTTCTCCAGAGGCTCTTACTTGAATAATGAATTGCTCAGAATTCATTCTCTTGAATTTCAAATGGGCATTTTCTAGCTAACTTTTGCATTGATTTCTAGAATAATTCAATCTTTGAACTGAGAACATACTTTGCGAGATTTTTATTATCATCAGTTTATTAACATATGTTTTACAGAAAGGATGATGCTCTTTCTTGGTGAACATTCTGTGACAATTTGAGAAGAGAGTACAGTACATTCTGCTGGCTTGGGATGGATAGTCTCGGGATGCAACCACATCCGTTTGACTTATAATGTTGTTCAAGCTTTTATTATCTCTACTTGTTTTCTTTCTGCTTCTGTCAAATCTAGACAGCGGTGTGTTGGTGTCTCCAGCTCTAACAGTAAATTCATCTGGTTCTAGCCTCACATCTGTAAAGTTTTGGTTTGTGCATTTTGACATTCTACAATAAGGTAGAAACAAAGTTTAGGGTTTTCTTTGTGTTTTTTAAAAAATCTGTCTATATTAGTTTGTAACATCCTTTTTTCCCCTAGTAGTCCTCATTCTGATTTCTGTTTTGTATGAAATTAATATAGTCTCCTGAGTAGTATTTAAATGTTATGTGTTTATTTTTGTTTTATTTTATTTCTAATGTGCCAATATTACCACATTAGAACAGAACAATGAAAATCTATAACACTCATCCTCCCAATAAATTTCCAAGCATAATATGGTCAATCACAGATATAGGGTACCATCAATTCCCAGAATTCCAGCCTGCATGACTAGTATATGTCCACACAACAATATATCCCTGGTTACTCTGATTTTACTTGATGCCACTAATGATGTGGAATGCCTTGTAAAAGATCCTTATGCAATCTTTTTAAAATTAATTTTATGAATACATTGTAGATATACATAACATTCACACTCATCATTAAGAATTTATGTCGGTACATGATATACCTTAGTTCTTGTCTTTTCCCATTCCTGTTCTCTCCTTCCCTATTTACAAAAGGGTTGTTTCTCTTTTTTACTTCTTTCTCCTATTTATTTTTCCTTCCCCCCACCTCCTGCTTCACTTTCCCCTTGAAATTTTTGGTTCCTATTTCATAATATCTATCATACATTTTGGTCTTTTTTTACTCTCTCAGTTTTTCATCCCAGAGGGACAATTCAGTATTTATGCATATGTGTCTTATTTATTTCACTTAAGCATGTGGCCTCAGTATACATCCACTGAGATGCAAATGTCTCTAGTTTATCATTCTTTATGGGACTCCATTTTATTTAAAAAAATCTTTATCCAGTCACCAGTTGATGGGCATTTGGGCTCTTTCCAAAATTTAGCTATTATAAACTGTGCTGCTATATACATGGGTGCAGATATATTGCTGTGCTATGATGATTTTAGTTCTTTGGGGAAGAAAAAGCTAAGGAAATAGCAATGTTTTTCTCCATCTGTCCCTGTCTTCTTTCACTTAGTACTGTATGTTTAAGTTTCTTTCTTTTTTTTAAACTGTTGTCTTTGTATTTAAAGCAGTGTCTTTCTTTGCAGACAAGTCATGTTGCTTTTCTCTTTTTAAACTGTTCCAATGACCTCTGTCTTAATTGGTTAGATAATTGACATTTAAAATCATTATTTATAATTGGATTGATATCTGGTTTCTGAAAGGTTGCTATTGTTTTCTTTGTTCTTTCTGAAACTTGAATATCACGCTTGAGGTCTGAAGTCTCAGACACTTTCTATTCATGAGGATGGGACATTAGCTCTTATCTCTTTGAGGTCACAGGCTGTCACAACTGATGATCCAACATGCTGGGTCTGCTTCTTCCTGGGGAGCCTTACAATGGTCAGATGTCTGTATCAGTGAAGTTCACCCGAGTGCAGGTTATCCAGGAAATTCACAATAAGTTTTCAGTGAATAAGATTTGAGTATGTTAAGAAATAATGCTTAATGTACAATTCTAGGACTCAAATGCTCAATGTAAAATAGGGGGTGGGAATGAAGAGATTGTAACAAAAAAGTAAGGAAACAAATTTTATATATATGGGGGGGTGGTAGGGTGGGTGGGGCTATGGGAAAAAAATGAGAATTAAGTTGTGTCTTATACTGGTACAAATCCCCATTATGGAGTGCAATCATGATGTGTATATTTAATGTACCAATAAAGATAATTAAAAAAAAGAAAGAAATAATGCTTAAGGATAGATGAGGAAAGTAACAAAAGCAGGAAGAAAATGAGAAGTTATACTAGTGAAATTTATAAGAAAAATAATATAAAATGGAACTCCTGGTGTATACTTCACATCATACATTATCATTTAGTAATACCAAAAAACTTCTTGGAACTCTATAACTAGAAATGTAAGTTTTACATACGTAACAGAAGTTGCTCCAGCACTCACAAGTTGCAACGTTCAGGGCCAGGATTTCACACTAAGTCTTTTGGGTTTCCAGAAAATTATATTTTCGCTATAGATATTTTCTTTAATATGAAAATGAAATTCAGGATGCTTTGGTTTACCAGACATCTATCATTAAGTCCATTTTTAATTCATCAATTTAAAAGTACTGATTTTTTTAAAAGAAAGTCACAGATAAAAGTCTCTAATTCAAAGATTTTTCTATGAAGAAAACTCTTATCTACAAGTTATTAGTAGTAATTTTTTTCTTAAGTCTTCAGATCTTTTTAGATCATTTAGATCTTTTATTTATTACCAGAAATATGCTTCACCCTGGAGGAGTAACATACCACTTCCCTTTCAAAAAATATTACTCTGTATGAAACTCACACTTCTCATGTTATCTTAAATATAAAGAGCTGCCGTGCAGAAATTATTTGCTAAGATGATGAACTGAGTAAAATCTTTGTGAGTTGGCAGAAAACTGCAAACAGAAGAAAGATATAACAGCAGCAATAAAATGTGCTTCCCAGGAAAGATCTTCATATCAGTGTCAACTTCACCAGGAACTCAAGAAATTTTGTTTAAAATGATTGAGAACAATGTATTAATATATTGACTGTCCTCCAGTATAGTTTGGTTTTCAATGAGAAAATACTTAGAAAGGAACAGAAGAGAGAAACAGAGATGTAATCCTGAGCTTTTCTAACCTTGGAGTCTTGTAGGAAAGAGGGAGAAATGGTGAAGTTCAAGCTAAACTGGGGAGAACTTGTTCTGTATCCATAGGTAGCTAATGAAAATCTTCCAGGTATCATGGGGAAACTCAGCTTTGATGACTCATGTAACACTTGTCTATCTGAGCACCTGCAACAGCCCCAGTGTATGACTAAAGCCTGTTTCTAGGAAGGTATGTTCCTAACTTCAGGTCACCTAGCTCCTTTAGGATATGAGATTAATGAGACCTTAATATTCTGCTAACAGTAACAGTAGAGCCCCATAGCAGGCAGAGGCAGTGAAGGTCTATTCTTTCTTATTTACTGAGTTTCTTGTAGAAAGCCTTTAGAATTACTGGGATTTTCTATTCTTGTCATGGATCTTGGCTAAAATTTTTCTTCCTCGGTAGTTTTCTTAACTGGCATTGATGACTAATGGCAGCTACATAAAGTTAGTTGTTCTTTCTCCTGAAAATATTTCAGCAGTCTGAGAAGAATTGGCATAGACTATACTTTAGAGTCTTGTAGACAAGAGGGATAAATGGTGAGGTTCAAGCTAATCTGGGAAGAACTTGCTCTGCATCCATAGGTAGCTAGTGAAAATCTTCCAGATATCATGGGGAAACTCAGCTATGATGACTCATGGGACACTTGTCTATCTGAGCACCTGCCACAGCCCGAATTTTTGTTATAATTCATCAAAAAACCTGTGTAGTCATGAGCTTTATTGTTGGGACTTCTCAGTCACTGATTCAATTTTCTTACTTACTATTTATCTATGTAGACTTCCTATTTTTTTCTGTTATTGTCTAGGTAAATTGTTCTAGAATTATTTTCTTCCCTAGTTTTTAGCCTACAAATGCTCATAAGAGTCTCATAATCCTCTGTGTTTCTTTTGGAATCAGTTTTAATGTTCCCTTTTTATTTTATAATTTTAATGACCCAAATCATCTCTCTCTCTCTCTGTCTCCAATGTCAGTTTTGTCAATTTTATTTCAAAAATGACTGCATAGTTTCCTACCATTCTAAATATTTTATATCTATTTCATTTTATATTTATTATTTCCTTCCCTTTGATTAGTTTTCTAGTACACTGAAATATCATGTTAGCTCACTAACTTAAAATCTGTGTTTTTGCTTGTTATAAAATTTTCTTCTGAATCTTCTATGTCCCATACATTTTGTCATGTTGTGTTTTTATTTTTGTCTCCAGATATTTTTATAGTCTCAATAAAAGGAAACAATGTCTATTGATGATTGGATGGATGAATCATTTATAGGTATATGTGATGAAATATTATTCAGTCACAAAATTATGTGGAATAAAATGGACTGACATGGAGCCATTTGTGATAACATAGGTGAACAATGAGCCTGGATGTAAGCCATGTTCTGCAAACAAACAAAAAAAAATATAACAGGGGGATAATTAGGTCTTCTGGCCAGTCCATACTAGAATGAGTTAAATAACTGTTCAAGAAATTTTACAAGGAACAGTTTCAAAAATAGGGCATAGAAAGAGAAAACTGGATAAAAAATGAGAGACAAGATAGCACAGGTGGAATCAGAGAGAGGGAGCACAGCAAAACTCAGAGTGAGTGTGAACACTGTGGATGGAGTGCACCACCTCCAGCAGAAAGCAGGACAAGCATGACAGGGGGCAGTCTGGCTTACTTCAAGGAAAGGTCTTGTTTGACCTCTATAAATATTCACTCTTCACTCTAGGCTCACTGTATTCATTGTATAATTATAGAGAACAATCAATATCCACACATCTCCTGTAAGGCATGCCTTTGCCAAATCCACCACCAATCCCAAAGAGAAGGTTCTGTCTAGGACAAGGTCAGTACTCAGAGATCAACAGCCTTTATAAACAGACTCACAGAAAGAGATATTGTGGCATCAATTCATTTTACAAGAGAATCCCCCAAAAATGAAGTATCTAGGAATCAATCTAACAAAGGAGGTGAAAGATATCTACTCTGAAAGCTACAGCATTCTGAAAAAGGAGATCAAAAGGGATATCCAAAAATGGAAAGGTGCCTTGTTCCTGAGTAGGAAGAAAGAATATCATCAAAATGGCCATACGTGAAAAATTATTATAAAGATCCAGTGCAATCAAGATCGGAATTACAACAGTATATTTCGTAGAGCTAAAGAAAATAATTCAAAAGTTAATCTGGAACCACAAGATTACTAGAATAACAAAATAAATCCTAGGAAACAAGATCACGGCAGGGGGTATCACAATCTGCAACTTGAAACTATATTACAAAACTATTGTGATAAGAACAACATAGTGCTGATAAAGAAATAGACCTGAGGATCAATAGAACAGATTAGAAGATCCAGAAACAACTCTAGATATACTAAGCCACCTTATCTTTGAAAAACATGCCAAATACCTTCAACTGTGTAAAGATAGCTTCTTTAACAAATGGAGCTTATAAAAAACAGGGTTTCCACCTGCAGAAGATTAAAACTAAATTTGTCTGTGCATAAAACTGAAATCAAAGTGGATTAGAGTCTTAGATATTAAAACAGAAACACTAAACCTGCTGAAAAAAGGTTAGGTAGAACTCTTGAAAACATTTGCATATGTTTCAAGACTTTATGAACAAAACCTCATCAGTGTGGGTATTAGCAGAAAGAATCAACAACTGGAATCTCATCTTACTAAAAGCTTCTGCACAGCAAGAGAAACCACCGACAGAGAGGAAAAAAAAACAGCTTACAATTTGAAAAAAAAATTACTCTCTACTTCTCAGAAAAAGAACTGTTATCTAGAGTATATAAGTAACTTTTAAAGACTTCCAAATTTAAAGACCAATTTAAAAAGTGACCCAATTCAAAAATCTGAAATGAACAGACAGTTTGCAGATTAAAACTAAAGACAGCTAAATTGCGTATGAAAAAAATATTCAATGTCGCTGATTGCTCAAGAGATGCTAATGAAAATAACACTGAGATTTCATCAAACTCCAGAAACAATGGCTTCTATAATGAATCAACCAACAATAGAAGCTGCTGCGTTTTGGGGAGAAAGGACTCCTTCTACACTGTTGGTGGAAATGTAGACTGGTGCAACCACTGTGTAATTCAAAGTAGAGATTCCTTAAAAACGTAAGATTAGAGGTTTCTTTTGACTTTACTATTCCCATGCTAGGTATATACGTTAAAGAATCATACCACATGACATGTGCATTCTTATTTATAGCAAAACTGTAATAGCTGAATCTTGGAAATAGCTCAAATGCCCATCAACTGGAGACAGGATAAAGAAGATGTGTTATATGTATTTATGCATGTGTGTGTGTGTGTGTGTGTGTGTGTGTGTGTGTGTGTGTGTGTGTGTACGTACTCAAATGGATATACCTTGAGGACATTCTCTAAGTAAAATAAATAGGATGCAGGTGTGTAAATACCATATCATTTCTCTATGATAAATGAAAGGTTTAAATGAACACCAAACTGTATGATAGGTATTACATAATAGGAAGAAAATATGCAACACCTTGAGGATATCCTCATAAGTGAAATAAATAGGTCACATATAGGTAAATATTGCATCTTTTCTTTGGTATGAGAAAATAAAGACGTAAATGAGTTCTAGAATTGTATGCTACATATTGTGAAATAGAAAATACTCAAAGTGTAATAGAGTGAAGGGGGAAAAATAATGAGATTATAACAAAAAAGAAAAGAAACAACTTTTATGTATATGGGGGTGGTAGGGTGGGTAGGGCTATGGGAAAAATGAGAATAAAATCGTGCCTTATACTGGTACAAATACCCATTGTGGAGTACAATCATGATGTGTATATGTAATGTACTAGTAAAGATTTCAATTAAAAATATTTTAAAAAGAAAATACACAAAAGGAATATGGAAATGGAGGGTAGGAGAAAATAAAGAATGGAAAGATAAAATTTGATGGTGAAAATTATAGTTCATAAAACTTATGTGTATAGAGGGTGGAAACTGTAGGGAGGACAGGGGAATAGAAAAAATGAGAATCAAGATGTGTTGTGTATAGGTACAAATTCTCAATGCCAAATGTGATCCTAGTGTGTGTATAAAAGGTACCAGTAAAATCAAACTAAAGAAAAAAACTGGTGAAAAAAGCTTCTCTGTACCTCCAAGAGATAGTCTGGTCAGCGGTGTCCAAAGCCAGTGTTCAAATTCCTGGCAGGAGAAGGTCCTGACCCCTATCAAAGCAGCCCTGATCAAAATTCATGGTTCCTTCATCTTCCAGAGGCACCTACCAGATTCATATCTGCATACCTCTTTATATTCTCATCTGTCCTCCTTTCCAGTAAGCCTTCCTGTTTTTACACTTTGCATGTACAGTGCAGGACTGATAGGGGTTTAAGAATTCCAGTGAGCCCCAGGATTGCAGCACAGCCATAGTGCTTGTCCCCCAGGATGAGGCCAGAGCATTAAGTTACAGGATAATCAGCAAACAGAAAAAGACAACAGGAGTTCACACACATGTAGAAATAACCAAAGATATAACACAAGAATGAAATTGTAATTTCCAGGGACTGAGAAGAGTAAGAAATGTACAAATGTAGGTGAAAAGTCACAATTTCAGTATGATTAAGTTCTGATGACCGACGAGCAGAGGGTCTAGCCAACAACACTGTAATGTATACACTGCTTTTGTTAAAAAGCTAAATCTAAAATGTTCTCAATGCCAAATTAAACAAAATGGCATACTCTTTAGGTGATAATTATGTTAACTAACAAGATTGTGGTAATCACACCATAACACATGTATGTTTCAGAATGTAGCATATATCTTAAGCCTGTATAATTTTATTCATTACATGACAAATCTGGAAAAATTGAAAAGAAAAAAAATACTTTTCTATTTTTGAATTTATAATGAAAATACTACCATAAAATCATGTCATAGTACTTTATAATATATTGTGTGTGAGGGCTGGGGATTTAGCTCAGTTTTTCTGGCACCTGTCTTGCAAGTGAAGGCCCTGTGTTAGATCCCTGGTAACCACATACAAACAATGCTGGGTTTGGTGATTCACACCCACCAGCAATCAGCACCACATATCACAGTCCTGGGCATGGTGGCTTACACCTGTAATCCCAGCATTGAGTAGGCAGAGGCAGGAGGATTGTTGTGAGTTCAAGGCTGAGCTCAGGGCCAGCCTGAACTAGAAAAGTGAGACCTTGTCTCAAAAAATTAAAAAATTATATCTATCTATCTATCTATGCCTACATGTGTGTGTATGAATACATATATATGTGTATATATGAGTATATATATGAATACATATATGTATATATACATGTATATAATATATTGTATGTGATACCAAATGATATTATTTTTGCACAGTTCATTGATTAGTGTGGGAATTTGTTTTTCTACACCTTTTTTCTATAATTTTTTTTATGTTTATTTTCTCTTTTAAAATAGCTTTGATCAGCCCTGTGAACTGAAATGTCCTTGTAGATTTGGTGTTAGTTTCTTCGGTTATTAAGAAGCTGAAGCTTGACACAGTGGAGCACCCCTGTAAGCCCAGGTACCCCGAGGCTGAGGCAGGAAGATCACCAGTTGGAAAGCAGCCTGGAAAATATAAAGAGACCTTTTCTCAAAGTAACAGCAAGAACAAAGCTGATTAATTTTTCCAAAGTTGACTATTAACTACAGGAAGAGAAGCATAAAAGGAGGTTTCATTTTTTTTTTTCAGCAAATGCACTCTGTTGCCTTTTAAATATTTGTGATGGAGGCCGAGCTGTCTTTTTGTCTCTCCATACTTACAGATTTTCATAGTTTTCCTACTGCTCAAGTACAATTCTTATCTTTAAGATAATGTAACATCAATTATTTTCTTTAGGTTACTGGTTGTTAAACCTGTGAAATATATTTTCTTCACTTAAGATCATGTAATTATTGTTCTCCATTATTTTCTAAAAGCTTCATAATTATCCTTCCCATGTGTGATCTATAATCTACTTGGAGTTGGTTTTTAAGATTATAAAATAAAGGCTGGGGATTTAGCTCAAGTGGTACTGCTCCTACCTTGGAAGCCCAAGGGCCCGAGTTTGATCCCTGGTATTGAAAAAAAAAAAAGTAATACACACACACACACACACACACACACACACACAAGAAAAAGGATCTGATTTAATTTGATTAAGGAGAGATCATTTTTCCATTACCATAAGTTTAAAAAAAGAAGGGAAATATCATTGTTATTCCACACTCCACACAGGAACCTCTGCCGTAAGTCAGGAGTATACACTGAGTTATATATTCAGATACTTTACCCTGCTCTTTGGGGATAATTATTTTTGGCTATGCCAATCTCAATTCTGCTTTGTTACTGTAACTATGCTGCAGATATTAATATTTACTGCATTCTTTTATTTTTTAAGGAGTATTCTTAAAATACTTAAAATTTGAGCTCTTTCCATTTCATGTAACTTATGTAATCTCTTAAACAAACATGGAAAACCATGTAAGTAAACTTCTCTCATGCTTCTATTGCAATTTCATGAAATCAGTAAACCGTGTAAAGATAATTGCTTTCTATTCAGTAATGGTTTATGCAACCCATATACACCTATGTATAGCTCTTTCTTAGACATATTTAATACTTAGTCTTTCATGTCCATTATCTCTCATGTTTCTTCTGTAGTAATACTGCTTTTAGTCAGATACTTTGCTGAGTACTTGGCATTTTCATTCTAATTAAAGGTTATTGTATACACAAACATACACACATATGTACATTTAACTTTGATTATATAAGTTAAAAGGACTGATACATAACTATATTTGGGCTCATGAGGGGAACATATTTAGTATAAAATTGTGTGTTATTACACAAATAATTTACTGCATTGACTTTAGGGATAGTAGAAGTCATTTAGAACAATTAAACTTTGCATGAGGGTTGTACAGTAGTGTGACATGTACACATTTATGTTTTTCTCCTTAGAAACTCCACTTTTGCTTATTCACTGTTTGGATCATATATTTTTGTATGTTTTTAATATATGTATGTACATACAAGAATATAAATTATTAGAAGGAATATATATCTAAACATTTTATGATCTTCTCAAACATGTAAATATCTCCACGTAGGATAGTCACACTATTATTAAGTATTTTTTTGTTTTTCATATTTGTAGGCTTTAAAGTTGTTTCTACCTTTTTTTTTTTTAAGGTTTTTTGAGACAGGGTCTCACTTTGTGGTTCAGGCTGGCCCTGAGCTCAGCCTCAAACTCACATCACAGCAATCCTCCTGCCTCTGCCTCCCGAGTGCTGGGATTACAGGCGTGAGCCACCACGCCCGGCACTGGTATGTGGTACTGGTTGCCAATGGGGTGAGTCTCCACACCCAGTATTGTTATATGGTTACCGGGGATTGAACCCAGGTCCTTGCACTTGCAAGACAGGCGCCGGAACCACTGAGCTATATCCCCGGCCCAGCTGTTTCTACCTTTGTTCGTGTATAGTCTTTTATGGGGGTTCATTTTTGCCTTTTCCCTCCAATGTTCTGTGTTCTTTCTCTTCATAGCCTGACCCTTCTTTTGTCTCAGTATTAATTCTCTCTTCTGCTTTCTTCCTTAGACCTGCAGAGTTATCATGTCTTCACATGTTTCTTTTATGTACTTCTTTTCTTGAATGTCCATCTATTGGTCAATTCTTCTTTGTCTTTACATTTTCTTTCATATCATATTATTATATCTATATGTTGAAAATATTCTAAATGACTTCTCTATTCATCACATTCTACATAATTAGCTCTCTGCTCTGGATTTCTGAATCCTGGAAACTTTCATGGGACAAAGGACGTCTCTCTCCTGCCTCAGAGACAGACATTCTCCCCGCACAGCTCCTTGTGAGTTTTCCAGGGAAATTTTCTGCTTCTCAGGTCCTGACACTCACCAGTCAGCTCACTGGCCACTTGTAGGGAACAGGGGATGGGGACAAACTAGAACCTCTGCAGTCAAGTTCTAGTCTCCTGTAAGTACAACAACACAGGGAAATTCATTAATAAATAGACAGAAATGCGTCTTAGAGGAGAAGCTGAATTTGGGCCTGATTCAGGCTTTCTGGGTAGCAAATTCGGCAGTCAGTCTTGAGCTTGTCACCCTTTTATTCAGTACCTCTGAATAACAAAGAGCAATGGTCCTTGAGACATTACACGGATGAAGATCCCAATATATCCCAGATCTGCCTTGGAGCCTCACAGCATGTAGTACCGCTGGAGTCTCTGTTGCTACTGGAGGAGAAGACAAGAGTCAAGTACCCAAGTCCATCTGTAGGCAGGAAAGCTCAGCCCATTCATACTTCTGATTGTGCAATAGGATTGCTCATAACAGCCACTCGAGTCACAAATGCAACCAGACCAGTCCTATCTTGGTAGGTATATTTGTGTTGAGATTTTCTGAAAACAACTGTCTCCTGCTAAGTTGCTCTGGGCCTTATTTTCATCACTCCTCTATTCTCTTTTTTTTTCTGCTTAATTTCAAAATGTCTGATTTTACATCTAGTAAGACATAAGCAACAGATGCTGTATTTCACTATAGGAACTGTCTTCAGAGTTTTAATGATACGTTCTATTATCACTGGGTCTCTCTGCAGCTTTTCCTCTTCCTCTCCTCATGAGGCTCCTACTCAATTCTAGCTGTTATGAAATTTTAATTCTGTACCTTTCCCTGGAAAATCAAATGGGTCATGTCATTATTCTCCTATCTGTCATCCTATCAGTTTTCCACTCCAAGTTCCCAGGAAAAATTATAGAAAGATAATGCTGCTACCATGTGTATTCCTTGCGATATGATTTAACAATGAAACTTTTATTTTTATGTGTTTTAGAATCTTTACGCCGTTATATGACACACAACTAGTTCAAATAAATAAATATTTAAAATATTATATGTTCATTGTTCATGAATAACTATTTTTCTTTACTGAATCTTTCTAAGCTCAGTCATGTTCTAGTGAGTTTTTTAAAATTATATTTCAGTCACTTACTCCCTTTCTTCATCTTTCCTTTCAATATTTACTTTTTAATAATATATTTTCATTACATATTGAATACATTCTTTGGGTGGAGTTGACAGATGTACATAACACACGTTCATTATCTTTATTTTATTCCCTTTCCCATCCCTTTGTTCTTCTCTTTCCCTCTCTTTACTCTTTTCCTATTTGAACAAAATCTATATCCCAGTTTTTATTATCAAGTATTATTTTTCTTTTTATTTGTGAGTTGTGAGTTTCTAAGGTAAGAGAAACCATGCAACATTGAATCACGTGTCCAACTCATTTCACTTAACCTTATGGCTGCAAGGTGTATCACTCTCCCACAAGTGCCTTGGGCTCTTTCTTCTTTATGGCACAGCCGAGCTCTACTGTGTGTGACTATCAAGTACATTCTATCCATTCCTCTAGTTTTTCTCCTCTTTTCCTCTCCAGCATGATTTTTCTCAAATCGTATTTTACTCATCATACTCTCCACCTGCTCTTAATTACACCAGCATATTTTCCCAGAAAAGGAGCAGGCAATGGAAGGCCTCATCCAGTGTAATGTATTAAAACTTCACTATCTGACCCATGTGTTTCCCTTTTCATCATTAAGGAACATGAGCTCATTCATTTAATTACAGTGTTCACAGAGAAATATGCTTATACTAGCATGTGTCTCATAAGGAAATTAAAGGTAGCTACTCAAAAGTATTTTAAAATTAAAAACATGCTTGCTATGATAACAAGACTGAAAATAGTCTTTCCTTCTACAAGAATAGTTTTAGAAGAAAATGTTTGTTTCTCTAATATACTCTGCTTCTTTTTTTCTATTGATTGGTCTTCTTTTAAGTACATGCTTAAAGGATGTTATGTTCACATTCCTTAAGTGGAGTTGGTACATGCTCATAAAGCATCTTAATTCCATTTTTCACTTCCTTCCCTCCCTCCCCTGTCCCTTTCTCCATCTCTTGATGTCCTCATTTGAGAAAGACCTATCTCCCTGCTTTGTATTATTTTTATTTTGATTTCTATTTATAATTTGTGTTTCTCATATGGGAGAAACCCTATGCTATTTAAGCCTTATATTAAGTATGTGATCTAAATTAAGGTTTGCTAACCAAGATCTTGATGTTCCCTCCCTATTTAACCCATTCCCTCAGAGTCATACTCAGTCTTTGCAAGGCATTTGTGTGTGCCACATCCTCCATTTTGGTCACATGCCCACTTTCTAGGGCTTCTAACACCACTTCGCCAAACATGTCATGTTTACCACACGTGCTCCCCCAAATTGCTGCCTGAGTCAGCACCATAAACTTGCACAGGGACTGGCCTCCACGACCACTCCAGAAGAGCGCCCAGGGACTGAGTTTAGCAGCGGGTGGCTTGGGAAGTGGTGACTGCAGCACCGAGTCTGCATCACTGAATCTGCACCGGATTTGGAGTTTACTTGTCTCCAGGCCCATGCCGAAAGAGCGCCCAGGGACTGAGTTTAGCAGCGGGCAGCTCAGGAAATGGTGACTGCGGCACCGAGTCTGCGTCACTGAATCTGTGCCAGGGTTAGAGCTTACTGGCCTCCAGGCCCACGCCGAAGAGCACCCAGGGACTGAGGTTAGCAGCGGGCGGCTCGGGAAATGGCGACTGTGCCACTGAATCTGCACCGGGTTTGGAGCTTACTGGCCTCCAGGCCCACACTGGAAGAGCGCCCAGGGACTGAGTTTGGCAGCGGACGGCTCGGGAGGCGGTGACTGTGACACCAAGTCTGTGTCACCGAATCCGCGCCGGGGTTAGAGCTTGCTGGCCTCCAGGCCTATGCCGCAAGAACGCCCAGGGACTGAGGTTAGCAGGTCAGAGTCTGATTTTCTCCACACTAACTGCAGAAGCACATCCAGTCAGCTTGTATTGGTTAGTAGGTGGGCCTGTTGGAACAACAGCCCCTAACATTGCAACTGCACAGGGCTTACAGCCTACTGGCCCCCAGCCCAAATGCACAAGTGAGCCCAGAGACACTGTATTGCTGAGCAGGTGGGCCCATTGCAACCTCAGACAGTGCCATTGTAGCAGTTCAGGAGCCACAGTCTCCCTGCCTCTAAAGCAGACAGGAGAAGGTGTTCTGACTGTATTGATTGAGTGCCTCATATGGTGTGCCAGAACTAGGGGTTTTTCTTTAGGTCCCAATACAGACTGCAAAGAGCAACCCAGGAAACACTGCTGTTTTAAGGTTCCTAACTATTAAGAGGAAAGTAACTTTCAACAAACAGCGCCAGAAAACAGGGCAGGTCAGAGATGAGGAAACACTCAAAATCTCAGACACAAAGATCCTCACCTCCAAGTAACACAGGGGGAAGGAAAATAGAGAAGTGTGAAGCCCAGTCTCCAGGGCCCTCGGAAATGGTAACCAAAGCAGATCTAGTAAAATGGAAATCAGAACTGATCTCTGAGATGAAAGCAGAGATATTGGACACTGTCAACATGATGATTAATAAAGCTAAAGAGGAAATCATGGAGCTGATACAATCCAAGAAAGCAAAAGCACTGGAACCTTTTAAACACCTACAAGCAGAAGCCCAGGAAATTAAGAAAGAAAATGAAAGCTTGTGCAATAGAATGAATTTGGCAGAAGACCGAATTTCAGACCTAGAAGACAGGATCTCAACCAATGAACTGAAAAGGCATAATTTATGGAAAAAAACAAGTGATAATGAAAAGTCAATCCAACAGCTCCTAGATGATTCAAAGAAGAATAACATAAGATTGATTGGAGTCACTGAGGAAGCAGGAGACAATGCTAAAGACATCAAAAATCTATTCACAGAGATAATGGAAGAAAACATCACAGAAAAACATAAAGAATTGGACATACAAATATATGAAGCACACAGAATGCCACATGCCCATGACATGAAAAAATCTACACCAAGGCATATCATCATAAAAGTCCCAGATATCCAAAAAAAGAATGAAATACTGAAAGCAGCCAGAGAAAATAAACAGTTACATTGTAAGGGAAGCCTGTCAGGATCACAACGGACTTCTCAACTCAAACACTCAATGCAAGAAGAGCCTGGAGTGAAGCCTCCAAGCCCTAAAGGAAAACAACTTCCAACCCAGACTCATGTATCCTGCAAAATTATCCTTCAAAATTGATGGGGAAATAAGATACTTTCATGACAAAGAACAGCTGAAAAACTTCACAAATACAAAACCTGTGCTCCAAAACATTTTAAAGAATATCTTGGAGAAAAATAAGGAAAGTTACAAATCCAGGAGACCTAACTGAGTCAACCTATGGGACCAAACAAGAAACTGATGGGGAAAGGGCAGAAGTACAATAACACAACCAAGAACAGGAAAACATGGCAGCACTAAATTTACCTATATCAGTCATAACGATTAATGTCAATGGACTCAACACACCAATTAAGAGATGTAGACTGGCAGAGTGGATCAAAAAACAAGATCCTACAATCTGCTGTACATAAGAAACACACCTAATTCAGAAAGAAACCCATGGACTAAAAGTAAAGGGATGGAAAACAATACTCCATGCGACTGAAAACAGCAAGAAAGCAGGAGTGGCGATTTTATTTGCAGACAAAATAGACTTCAAGCCAAAGCTGATAAACAGAGATAAATATGGACACTATCTTTTAGTTCAGGGAAAAATCCAAGAGACAGAAATCACAATCTTAAATATCTATGCTCCAAATTCTAATGCACCAAACTATACAAAACAAATATTAACGGACTTGAAAAAATACAATACAAACTCAATACAATAATAGTAAGGGACCTCAATACCCCACTGTCACAAAGAGACAGATCGACTGGACAAAAAGTCACTAAGGAAATCCTTGAGCTCAACCAAACTCTTCAGCAAATGGACTTAATAGATGCCTACAGAGTATTTCACCCCACAAAGTCAGAATATACATTCCTCTCAGCTGCTCATGGATCATTCTCCAAAATAGACCATGTGCTCATTCATAGAACAGGTTTAAGCAAATATAAAGGGATTGAAGTTATCCCTTGTATACTGTGAGACCATAGTGCCCTGAAGTTGGAGCTGAATAGCAAAGGAAAGCCCAGGATCTTCACAAACACATGGAAACTGAACAACATTCTGCTGACCAACCAATGCGTCATAGAAGAAATTAGAGAAGAAATTGAGCAGTTCTTACAACTAAACGATAACCCCAATACAACATATAGAAATTTATGGGACACAATGAAAGCAGTTCTACGAGGAAAATTCATAGCACTGAAGGCCTACATCCAGAAAACGGAGCAAGCTCACACAAACAACTTAATGCTGCACCTCAAACAACTAGAAAGAGAGGAGCAAAACAAACACATAACTCACATTAGGCAAGAAATTATAAGGATCAGGGCAGAAATTAATGCAATAGAAACCAAGAGAACGGTTCAAAAAATCAATGAATCAAAAAGTTGGTTCTTTGAGAGGATAAACAAAATTGATAGACCCTTAGCCAACCTCATTAAAGAAAGGAAGGAAAAGGCTCATATCTATGCTATTAGGAATGAGAACGGAGAAATTACTACCTACCCAGAGGAAGTCCAGAGGATAATCAACACCTACTTTGAAAATTTATACTTTAATAAAATGGAAAATGTAGAAGAAATGGATAGATTTCTAGACACATTTGAATTCCCAAAGCTGAATAAAGAAGATATAGAAATGTTAAATGCCCCAATAACAATCTGTGAAATTGAAAATGCAATTAAAAACTTGCCAACACAGAAAAGCCCTGGACCTGACAGTATTACTGCTGAATTCTGTAAAACTTTTAAAGAAGAGTTAGTGCCTCTACTTCTGAAACTCTTCAATGAAATTGAAAAGGAAGCAGTACTCCCAAACTCATTCCTGGAAGCAACCATTACCCTGATTCCCAAAGCAGAGAAAGACCCAACCAAAAAAGAGAACTACAGGCCAATATCTGTAATGAATATCAATGCCAAAATCCTCAGTAAGATCCTGGCAAACAGAATACAGAGAATTATCAAAAAGATTATACACCCTGACCACGTTGGATTCATCCCAAGGATGAATGATGAATCATGAATGATGAATGAACGATGGTTCAACATACATAAATCAATCAATGTTATACACTATATTAACAGGCTTAAGGACAAAAATCATATCATCATCTCAATTGATGCAGAAAAAGCGTTTGACAAAATACAACACCCATTTGTGTCAAAACTCTACAGAAGATCGGAATAGATGGTCTCTATCTCAAACTAATAAAAGCTATCTACAAGAAACCTTCAGCCAGTATCATACTAAATGGTCAAAAATTGAAACCTTTCACACTAAGATCAGGAACAAGACAAGGGTGTCCTCTCTCATCACTTCTGTTCAATATAGTTCTGGAAATATTAGCCATAGCAATTAGGCAAGAGATAGATATAAAAGGAATAAAGATTGGAAAAGAAGAAGTTAAATTGTCATTACTTGCTGATGACATGATACTCTATCTAGAGGATCCTAAAAACTCAGTTAAAAAATTGCTGGACCTGATCGCCAATTTTAGCTGTGTAGCTGGTTACAAGGTCAACGTTCAAAAATCAATAGCCTTCATATACACAGACAGTAGACCCAGTGAGATAGAAATTGGAGAGTCAGTCCCTTTCACAATAGCATCCCAAAAAATAAAATACTTAGGAATCAATCTAACAAAGGAGGTGAAAGACCTCTACTCTGAAAACTATAGCACTCTGAAAAGGAGATAGAAGATGATATCCAAAAATGGAAAGACATACCTTGTTCCTGGGTAGGAAGAACCAATATTGTCAAAATGGCTATACTCCCAAAACTACTCTACACATTCAATGCAATCCTGATTCAAATCCCAACAGCGTATTTCACAGATCTAGAGAAAAAAATTCAAACTTTTATCTGCAACCACAAAAGACCTAGAATAGCCAAAGCAATTCTAAGCAACAGGGACATGGCGGGAGGTGTCATGACTCCGAACCTGAAACTATACTATAAAGCCACTATGATAAAAGCTGTGTGGTACTGGCAAAGTAACAGACCCGAGGATCAATGGAGTAGAGTAGAAGATCCAGAAACTACTCCAGATACACTGAGCCACCTCTTCTTTGACAAAGGAGCCAAAAATCCTCAATGGAGGAAAGATAGCCTCTTCAACAAATGGTGCTGGAAAAACTGGGCTTTAACTTGCCAAAGGGTAAAACTAGATCTTACTCTTTCACCATGTACCAAGCTAAAATCAAAGTGGATAAGGTACCTAAATATTAAAACAGACACTCTAAGCCTACTGCAAAACAGGTTAGGTAAAACTCTTGGACACATTGGCTTAGGGAAAGACTTCATGAACAAAACTTCTATAGCATAGGAATTGTCTGAGGAAATCAACAAATGGGACCTCATTCTTTTAAAAAGCTTCTGCACAGCAAAGGAAACCACCAACAGTGCAAACAGGCAACCAACAATGTGGGAAAAAAATCTTTACCAGCCGTTCCTCAGATAAAGGGCTACTATCTAGAATATATAAAGAGCTCAAAAAAATCAGCCCACCCAAATTTAATGACCCAATTCAAAAATGGGCATCTGAAAAGAACAGATACTTTTCAGAGAAAGAAGTAAGAGCAGCTAAGAAGCATATGAAGAAATGCTCAACATTATTAGTCATTGGAGAGATGCAGATGAAAACAACATTGAGATTTCATCTCACTCCACATAGAATGGCTGCCATTTCAGAATCAGCCAATGGCAAATGTTGGCAAGGCTGCGGAGAAGAAGGAACCTTTCTGCACTTTTGGTGGGACTGTAGACTCATACAACCCCTTTGGAGATCAGTTTGGAGAATCCTCAATAAGTAGGATTGATGGTCCCATTTGACCCGGCCATTACCCTGGTAGGTATATATATACACAAAAGAATTAAAGGACTCATATCACAGTGACATATGTGCACCCATGTTTATAGCAGCCCAGTTTGTGATTGCTACATCTTGGAAACAACCCAAGTGTCCATCAACTGGAGACTGGATAAAAAAGCTGTGGTTCTTCTACAGAATGGAGTACTACTATGCCATTAAAAAATGATAAGTTTGAATCATTTCTACTTAAATGGACATACCTTGAGGATATCCTCAAGGTATGTCCATTTAAATAAATAGGGCACAGATAGATACATATCGCATCTTTTCTCTGGTATGAGAAAATGAAGATGTAAATGAGTCCTAGCATTGTATGTTATATATTGTGAAATAGAAAATGCTCAGTGTAAAATAAGGTGAAAGGGGACAATGTTGAGATTGTAACAAAAAAGTAAGGAAACAAATTTTATGTATATTGGGGGGTAGTAGGGTGTGTAGGGCTATGGGAAAAATGAGAATTAAGTTGTGTCTTATGCTGGTAGAAATCCCCATTATGGATTGCAATCATGATGTGTATATTTAATGTACCAATAAAGATAAAAAAAACTTGCACAGGTACCTTTTTCCTGTATTATTTTGAAATTTATGCTTATCTTTCCATTTTTGCTTGTTTTTCAAGACATAGTTCAAAATTTATCATATCCATAAACTTTCTTAACATAAAACCTCCTTCTTGTCTCATTTGCTTAATATCCATTACCTTATTCATCCTAAATTCTAAAACACAGCATGATTCTCCTCATCTGCACTTTCAGAGCATTATATTCTGTCATGGTGAAAATACTTGCTTAGATTTTCTGTAAAGTCCAGGAAATGGCTTCTGTTGTGTACTTTGTAGATGTTAATATATGAAGATGACCAGTTCAACGTGTAATGAACAATGTAGGATGTTTTCCTTACAAGACATACACATCCCATTGCTGTAGTTGACTATGGAGTGGCTTCCAAAGGTCCAAATGCTGGAGATTTGTTTCCCACCAGGCACTATTGAGAAGTGGTAGAAACTTAAGTGGGTAGCCTTGGAAAAAGTCTGAGTTCACTGGGAGCATTTTCTTGAAAGAGATTGACTCTGGGACCCACTCCCTTTTTCCTTTCTTTTGCACCTATCCATGAAGTAACCAGACCTTCTTCCCCAAGTGCTGCAACCATAATGTGCCACCTATCATAGGCCTAATGTCACAGGGTTAACTGGTCATGCACTGATGTGTTTGAAACTGAGAACCATAAAAAGCCTCTCTTTCATAACTTGGTTATGCCATGTGTTTGTGGTAGTAAACGAAATCTGAGTAACATATCCATCTAAATGATTCAATGGAAAATAATAATTTGATAATTCACCTCATTGAAAGTTTCAGGGATATTTTCAGAATCTCAGATCCTGACATTAACAATTTCTTTACAAAATAAAATTTGGATGTATACTAGTCTGCCCTTATATATACTTGCACTTTCTCAAGTTTCAGTTACCCAGAAGTAATTTCAGTCTGAAATAATATGTAGGAAATTACAGAAATAAAATTTTCAGTTGCACATTATTTTGATGCATATCATCCTGCTTTGACTGATCTAGGATGTAAATTGTCCCTTGGTTCAAAATACTGAGGATGTATTTACTATCATTTTGCTAGTCATTTAGTAAACCTTTTGGTCATTAGAGTAGCTGTTACACAATTATAGTGTGTTCAACTAGACCTAATTTTACTCAATGACTCCAAAGTGCAAAAGTAGTGATACTGGCAATTCAGATATTCTAAGAAAAGCTGTTAAGATGGTTTTGTTCTTTTCTTGGTGCTAAAAATTGAACATAGGGTACTGTGTACACTAAACATAAACTATCACTCAACTGCATTCTCAGGCCCTAAGCTATTTCCTTTAAATGTACCCTCTCATATCATCTGAACAAACTAGAGTGCTGCTAAAGGAGATATTAAGAGGGATAGAGAAATACCATATTCATATAAATATTATTACAATACAATGTTATAAGTATCCTACTTAATATTTACTATTTTAAAAATTTTATCTGATTTAAATTAAACACCTTTCCATTAATGTGTAGAAATAAATATAGGGTATAAAGGGTTTTATACTTTCTGTTATTTCAAGTATTAATAGAAGGTCTTGTAATGTATGATCTGTAAACAATGAGAGAAAAGTATGTAAGTCTGTTAATCAACAGTCATAATTCAGATACTCAAATGATTTGGGAAGAAATGCTTCAAATCCTACAAAACTGACCATGATCTTTGGCCACAGTTGAACCAGAAACCATCTCTAAAGATACCCTCATTTTAATCCTCATGAATTTGTATAAAGCGGTTATGGTATCATTATAAATACAATGAACGTGCCATAAAGTTAGTAATTGTGACTTGATTTCCATATCCTAAACTATTCACAAGCTTGGGCACAAAAAATTATAACTGTAAGATTTTCTTCCTACTTCACAATACTTATCACACATTTTGGACCTCATTAATTTGAGGTAATTACATTACATTACCAAACATACCAAGAAACTCAAATACACCAAGAAACTCAATTAGAAATATTTCTGTAAATATTTGATAGATTTTATAGTGCTCAAATAGCTAGGACAATAAAGGGAGGAAATTGATCTTATGCAGAAATATTGATCGAGGAAGCAGCCTGCATGTGTCTACCAGCAAGGGCCATTTTGTGGGTTGGTGGAAGAACAAAAATTCCTGAAGAGCATTTAGTGGTTAGACTCAAACTGATAGTAATGAGGATGTTACTGTGTGAAATAAAGTACGTGGTTTCTAAATGGGTGGAAGAGTCTTCATTTCCATCTATCTACTGGTTAGTTTTAGAGTTCTTCACACATATGTACCTATCTTTTAATTATCCAAATGAAGTGCTGAATACATGTAAATTACAAACTGATGAGTGCAGGTAGCTTCCATTAGCACTTCAGAATGTGTCAGCCTTATTGAAAGATATTTACCTCTTTTTTTCTCTAGTTTTTCAGAATTGTGCCTCAATGCCAGACTGAACATGATGCTCCATGAGGAGGAGGATGGTGACCTGAGAAATTCACTGTACAAACTCACTGAAATGAATAGCATTTCACATATCACTCTGTGTCATTTGAGAATTTTTGAATCATTTATTACTATCATTTTGAGTATAAAACTAAATCAATAAAAAGCAAACTAGATTATATCAAAGCCATATTATTTGCCAGGAACTTACCACCACAAATTGTTATTAGTGTATGATTTCTGAGGTTTAATGTATATTTAAGTTCACCTATCCATAATCCAAGCAAAGGTCTATTTGTCAGTTATTCTAAAAACTATATTCTCCTTTGTTTAATCTGATAGTAAAAAGAAGGAAAAAATTCATAACTAAAATAAGGATGAATATGAAACAGTCAACCATTATTCTATGCCCTTAAGTAATAATTAATAAAATTTGATATTAATTATTAACATTTACCAAATTAACACTTTAGCAAATATGAGATTTTTAGTACTTCACATTATTTTTTATACACTATTCTTATTTTCTTTATATTTGCTATTGTATATAGCATAATCCTACAAAGTCATCTCATCCATATTTATAATGATTAATGATGTTACTGACATGACATTAATAGTATTATGATGTTAATGACGTTCTTCTACATGTTCAACCTAATCTTTGATGGTAGCTTTTTTTCTCTTTAAAATTTGAAATACAAATTGTCCTTCATCTTGAAAACAAATCTCAGGAAGAAGATCCTTAAATGTTATGGAAACTAACATTTCCCTCTCATGTTAGTTTCTATTTACACAGGTGGATTTATTGAAATCCATCCCTGTGAGAGAGGTGAGTAGAGTCTGAATCTGACTGGCATCAAAGTAAGAAGCCCTACAATGTGTGTGACCTGGATCTTACATTACAGTAATTTTTTTGACTAAATATACACCTTTTGTATTTGAAAAAATATTAAACCTAAAACGTGAGTGTCTGGTTCATCAAATCTTTGAGATTTTCTTTTAGATGATAGCGAGGATGATGATGATGATGATGATGGTGATGATGAAGGAGATTAAATTAAATAGCATATTTACTGTGGGAAAATAAAAACATGAGAGCTTTGAAATGACTTGGGAGCTCAAGGAGATTAAATTGTTTTCTTATCTTCTATGCAATTATCAGAAGGTCTGGTGGTGCATTTTTCATTTGCTTCTAATAAGATGTTCATATTCTTTGATAATTACCTTGCCATTTATGATTCTTTCTGGAATTGGAAAATACAGAGTGGAATAAATGAGAAAGTAGTGCTAGCAAATGCTTAGCAAACAATTCCTATCTATTTACCTAACTCACTGGGCCCAGTCGGCCGTTACCTTGTTAGATCCCTGGGCTCTAACATTAAACCAGGTTGAGCCCAATAATCGACACACTTGACATGAGTGGGAGGGAGTCCTCAGAGGCCAGGTGGCCCTCAGATGGAAGTCCCCACAGCACCAGCCCATGTCTTTCCCACATGCTGCCACCTCATCCATTTTGAGTCTTCAGAGCTGATCCCAGCTGCGTATCTCCAGCTCTAATCTGGACTTGGCCTCTCTGAGATGCCGTCACTGTGACAGCCTCGCAGTTTCTGAAGTGCACAGAAGTCCTCACTCTCCCCACCTTTGTATACTCCCTGATCTCTGGAGAAGCCTGTGGAAATATCCAGCCAGCTGGGTTCTTGGGCTCACACCAGCCACACCACCTTTACAAACACTTGAGGAAAATATTTAAATCTTCCATGTGATGAATCTAAATAGTTCAAATTTTGCTCTCAACTACAACTTTTCAACTGAAATTGTAATCCTCTTGTTGCTTAATTATAACTTTTACCTTAGCACCTTATAGAAATTGAACCCTATGCTAAGGAACCCCATGCAGTTCACAATGAGCACTGGTTATTTGTTTTCCTATGTAGCCTTTTAAGATTTTGCCTTTACAGCTTGCACGACAGCATTATAGGATGCAGAAGGGAGGCCACTCTGGATCAGCTCTAATGCTCAGTTTAACCTGACAAATTGGCTTTACTTCAACATCTTAATGCTCACCTAACCCAAGGGAAGCACAAAGGACACATATTATCTTGCCTGGACACAATCATAGTAATTACAATACCAATAATTATCTCTGAACAACTGAAGGTAAGAATTTCCAGAAGGTGCTTCACCTCTGAGTCTGGAGTTTTCATTTTCTTGCAGATGTCGTGGCTCTGAAAGTAAGGCACCTTATCCTTGAAGTATATCTACTACATGCTTGCTTTACTCTCATCCACCCCAAATTGTCAGGAGGTGTTTCCGCACAGATCTTTCATTTTGAGGGTTTGGGATTCAAAGTGGGTGTTAGTATTTCAAAAGAATGTGATCATTCATTTTTTTCAGGCATGGTTGGTAACATTAAACATAAAACTGAGTAATGACAATCTCCCAAGCCCAATTTCCCTGTATATTTTTGAAAAGGTATCCTTCCTCTCCTCTTAAAACTTACTCAAGAATTTATTCACTGAGATGGATGTGTAGCTCATTAGTAGATATTTGTTCAGCATGTGTGACTCTATATCTCTGATTTCTACCTCCTCCATGAGCCCAAATTATATCCAGGGCATTCCCACCTATGACTGGTGAGAAATTCAACATCTTGTAGAAGATATTACTCTTTATTAAGTGCATTTCATGAGATTTGAGGAATGCAATTATTCCACAAAGCCAATTTAAGTATAAATATTTGCCTATTGATATCTACTAATTATTATATCAACAATAATCAATGAATTCTAAGACCAAAACAAGAGCATCCTTGTCAAGAATGAAAGGTGGATTACTTGTTCACTGTGTAGATAATGGTAGATAGGCCAGACCTGGAATATAGCTGCATCTCTGAAATACACAGAGTACTTTTCTCCCAAATATGTTTCACAGGTTCCCTTTCACTGGGGTGATGGAATTGCTCCAGATGTGTTTGTCCCCTGCTCATTGAGGTCTGATTATCACAAAGCTTTGGTGGGGCTTATGGTAATGAACTCTTCCATTGTACTAGCATTTGGTTCAACATCTTGGGTGACCTAGAGTTGCAAGTCAATTTAGACATTTTTCTTCTTGTGTCCATTATAAATTCTGATTTCACACGGATCAAATTCATGTTAAGAATAGCAATGACAATAATAATGTCACCAGGTCAATAATTACTATATGCCAGAAACTGAATGTAAAAGATCAAATATATTTTCCAAATTGATCTATACTGAAATTTTCTTTAATCCTCTCTGTTCTAATTCTGTAGATGGAGAAACTGAAGCTTCAAGTGTAACCTGCTTAATATTTCACAGTTTCTAGATGATAGAGTAACATTTCAGAAAACATCTATTTGCCTTAAAAATTTAGTTTATACCTACTGTTCTTATTTTCTTTCAACCCCAGAATTATGTATGGATGTTGGAATAATTCATTCAACTGAAAGGAAGCCAAAGCTATTCGATTTCTCCAAGAATGGGCTGGAGTGTTTGGGTAAGTCTGGAGGACTTAGTTTTATAATAGTGCCTTCTTATATAAATGTTTATGTTTAAAAACTGCATAACTCTATGATTTCTATATTTATTGCTTATTAAGAATTGAATGTCATTGTGACCATTACTACAAATTCTCAGATTTTTAACACTACAAAATAGCTTTCTCATAATCATCTCTGATCATTAATTAAGGTTGAGATAGTCATTAATTACCAGCACCTACTTTAAAAGGTTGAGTGGAATTTGTGCAGATGGTCACCCTAAGAAGGGTGTTTAAACTTGTTTCCCTTCTTAGAGCAGATAATTAAAAGACACTTGCCACCCAATGCATCTTACACTCAGTTGGACTTTTTAATGAATTAATAAAATGGAGAATAATTATGTTAAATTCATGGAACTACCACAGAATATTACCAATGAGGTGGCACAAGTAAAGCAATCCCAGCTTCTTGTCTTTGGGGCATAGTCATGCTGTTTTCTTTTGGTAGTACACTAACACTACACTTGGGACAGAATGAGTGTAACCTCTGTCAGCACAAGTTCATATAGCAACAAGACTAGAGCCGAGGTACCCTGGAGTGAGTACAGCCTGCAGAACAGAACACTTTCCATGAGATTACACCTGTTTCTCAGAGGGTTTTGTGCATTTCAAAATAAGTTTCTCAGAGCTACCCACTATGTCTTTGAAGACAGCCAACTGGTTTAGATGAGATTTTTCTTGCGTGATTGGTCTGCTTTGGGTTCTGTGCAGACAAACTTTATTTTCCTGATTACTGTGAACATTCTTGACAACTGTAGCTTTTCACAGAACAGAAATATGAGTTGCTAGGAGATTCAGTGATTGCCTCAATACAGGCTGCAACCCCTCTCACAGGTGATTTTACCATTCTTCCATGGTAAAGTAAAATGATTTTAATTCATTCAACAAGGTAAGGAAAGAATATCAGCTGAATATTGCACATATATTAAAATTATGCTAGCAATTGCACGAGCACATCATGACATGTAATATAAAAGAACAATAAATATCATTTTCATAACTTTATGGATGCAGAAAATAAGATGAAAAAAGATTAAAGATCTTGAAAAGATCACCTCACTTGTGTCAGCAAAAGATTTGAATCAAGTTCTGCCAATTTGCAAAGTTTTATTCACTCTACAAACACTGCATGACAAGTCATTTCATAAATTTTTTTTATTATCATCAAGAAATACCCTTTCTTGGGCCAGGGAATTAGCTCAGTGGTTCTGGCTCCTGTCTTGCAAGCGCAAGGACCCAGGTTTGATCCCCGGTAACCACATACAACACTGGGCATGAAGACTCATGCCCAGCAGCAACCAGTACCACATACCACAGTGCCAGGCGTGGTGGCTCATGCCTGTAATCCCAGCACTTGGGAGGCAGAGGTAGGGGGATTGCTGTGATGTGAGTTTGAGGCTGAGCTCAGGGCCCGCCTGAACCACAAAAGAGAGACCCTGTCTCAAAAAACCTAAAAAAAGAAATACCCTTTCTTGCTTTTGAAGGGTAAGATTCCACTGAACTTATTTTTATTACACAATAGCAGAGTTTGTCCAAGAACAAAATGTAATTTATTTTCTGACCAAACTTTTGTTTTACAACATACTCTAAAGAAGAGAGCTGAAAGAAATTGGGTTAACTTATTTCTCTCTTTTCAAAGTGAGAATGACTCTTGACTGTATTACTGGTAGGGCAGTTTCCTAATATCCTATTTTGATATGGGTTTCAAATATCTCTTAGTTCTTTAAGAATTGTCAGCTACTACTCTAAGTGAAGGAAATGACATGATTTTCCTTCTAATTTTTTGACTTTATGCAACATGTGTTTATGCTGTAAAGCCTTACATACTATATAAGGCAATAACAGAAAGCAGGGAAAGGTTGGGATTCTTCAAAAGGGCGATATGTACTGACACAATCGCTTCAGAAAAGTATAGGCACCAACCATCACCAAAGAACATTAATTTTTTAAAATTTGGATCTCTGCTTTTGGCAGTAATGGAGCTCAAAAATATTTACCATGCAGCACCTTTGGTTAGATACATTTGTATCGGAAGGAAAAAGATGCAATCTGTCCAAGGAGGGTTGTATCCAGAGGAACTTCGGATACACACACAACTCAGATCTGGAGCAGTATGTGCAGAGAGGTCCCTGGAGCTTTCTAAATTCTGTTTAGAGGCACAGAATATTTTCACAAAGCTCACAATCAGCCCAGGACCACAAGAAGAAGGTCTGATTTTTCAGCAAGGGGCTAGACCATTTTATTTATGAAGCCACAGGGGCCTCTATTTATAAGTCTCTTCTGTGGCACTGGTTACCTAGAGGTGTCTTTCAGACATTTCTGCTCTTAGAATATAAATGTAAGGGGCAAAAGAAAACACAAGATTTCAGGGCATGAGTTTAAATTATAGCTCTGATACATACAAGATCAATAATTATAAACTAAAGTCTCCAAAGCTAGGCACCTCATGGGAATGACATGAAGCAAAATTATTCTGACAATAGAAACAATGAGCTATGTAATGAGGTCATGTCAAGTCTGCTTTCACTAGTTGATAGCAAGACAAGGCTCCACCACATATGAGAGTGAACACAGAAAATGCCAGCTTCTTGTCTATCCTGAGGTTCTATAATTAAGAACAAGTAAGTTTTCTCATGGAGCTTCAGATAAACTGATGTTAGATCCACATAGAAATAGTAAAACCATCCTCGCTCTTGGTCAAGTAAAAATAAATGTCTTTGTTACATTTACTGATTTATCTTGGTTCCAAAGGTGAACAAATCTCTCTTCCTTTCATCAGACAGCCATTCAAATATACAAAAACAGTTTCAAACTGACTTATGATGTTAACATTTTTTTTAACAATATTTGACTTTGTTTTCATGTATGGTGAGTAAACTTCTGTTCTATGCACTGACATCTTCAGTTAAACATTATGTTCACAAATGAGTTATTCATTTATTATGTGCACTGTCCACATTTCCCTATAGTCTTTTTTTCTATGTTGAGATTTAAAAAAGGGAACAAAATACAAATATCTTAAAATGGGTGAAAATGGCCCCCATGAATGTGAAAGCATGAATGACTGCTGTCATCTTCTTGTGTCTGAGGCAGGATTTGGATGAAGAAGAGAGAGTAGGAGAGAAAGGAAGATGTGAGGAGACCTACAGATACAGTTGGCTGAGTGTGGGACAGAAGTCAAGAAAGCTAAATTTCCTCTCAGAATCAGCTAACCTGAGTATTCCACTCAAGGCTTGTTCTGGTCATTGTTCACTAAAAATGTCTCCCTCCTATGTATCTGCTAAGGTTTTGTATTATTTAGGCCTCCCCAAGATCTTTCATACTGAGAAGCTTGGTCCCCAGCATGGAGGCATGGAACATGCTGTGGCTCTTTCACATGGAACACCTACCTTGAAGCCCTCGGGGTGTTGGAGATGTGCCTTTCAAAGGGACTGCAGGACAATAGTCTTATTTTCACAACTTTTGTTCTAGATGTGATCACTCACTTCCACATAAGCTGCCTGCATGATTTGCGTATGATAACGTTAGATAACCTGGTATTACCTAATCATTTATTTTCCTGTTATTCTCTTGTATCCCCTCATCTCCCTCACAAGAAATATCAATTTTCTTTTTGTTGATTTTGCTTTTAAGGCCTTTGTTGTCTATAAAACCAAACTCTTTCACTAGTCCAACCATCAAAACACTTATTCTATATTACAGAATTGATTGTCCAAGTCCAGAATAAAAAATAAAGCCAAGGGATGAGTGTGTAGCTCAGTGGTAAGACTGACTGATTGGTATGTGCAAGATTACATTGAATACCCACCTGAAAGCTAATTTAAGATAAATTTTTATGATTTTGTCCTTTGATATAATAATAAAGTAAGCTTGGGTGCTGTGGGGTGACAGGCCCACATATCTACAATCTTCAAACCATTGTGGACCAAACCATCAGAGACACTTGACCTTGGATTTATACTTCCTAAACTTGGGAAAGAATTAACCTATCTGGATCAGTTATCTGCCTCAGATATTCCACTCTAAGAAGGGAAAATTGATAAATCTGTTTCTAAGAGTGATGGTATAATAATGGAAACAATTTCATTATTAAATTGTTCCTAAGAGGTCACACCACCTGGCTCAATCCTGGTGATAATCTCACACCTCTGGGGATTTTTACTAATGTGTCGTCCGAGTTGCACTCTAAACTTTCTGAATAGTGCTCAAAAATCTCAGTTCCAAGCAAGGGAAATCAACTCAGTCTGATTTCAGCATGAAGGACTGATATGAGTGGATAATGAGAGTTCTTAGATTACAGAGGAATGTTGAAGAAACATCGTTGGAAAACATGGTGACCTATGACAGACAGATAGCAAGGATCTCAGTGAATCCACCTCACTACCAACCTGGGGGAACTCAGGCCTCCTATGGTGCTGCAGCTACTGCTGCTCACAGAGGTCCAGCACAGTTACTGAAGTCAAGTGGACGTTCATTGGGTTTTCTGTTCACTTCTTCTTTGTGCCATTGTTCCATATCCAAGGTCTAGGAAGACACATCTGGTTGGTGACTGAGGATAGGTAACAGAGATGGAGGTTTGGAAGAGTGGTTTTATCTGTCTTTCTTTAAGGAATGCCTTTCTTTAAGGAATATCTTTCTTTAAGGAATCAGTAGGCTCTAGTAATGGAATTAACTACTGCTTTTTGTTGAGCAATATGACAGTAAATTACCTCTGAGGATAATTTCAAAAGTAGCATCCAGGTTTTATGACACAATAATTACCTCCATTTTAACAATTGATGGGACAAAATACTCAAACCTACAACTCCAAGGAAAAGTTTATTTTGACTCACAGTTTCAAAGAGTTCAGGCCATGGATTGCTAGCTTGAAGACAGATAGAACATGGTAGAAGGGCCCGAAGAAGGAACACTGCTGAACCTGTGGAAACATGGAAACAGCAAAAGAGGAGAAGGTAAGATTGAGACTATTATTCTAGTTCATGCCTACACAGACCCACTTCTTCCAACCCTCCCACTCCTCCTAACAACAGGTTTAGCTAATCCGTATAGTGCTCTTCATAATCAACTACCTTTCAAAAGCCAAATTCTTTTTTTAAATACAGTGAGCTTATATGTACATTTTAAGTACACAATATGATCATATTCCTTATTGGGAATTTGGACATGTACATGCTATATCTTGATTCTCCCTTTTTCCCATTCCCCTGACCTCCCTTATACCGCTTTACCTCCTGTGTACATAAGCATTTTTTATCATCAAATTTTTTCTTTCCTTTCTTTACATTTCTCTTCCACCTGCCCTTTCTCATTTCTCTTTCAGCATTTCCTTCCTATTTCACAATACATGGCATACATTTTGGACCTCGTTTACATCTTCAATTTTTCACAATAGAGAAATGATATGTATATTTCCACATATTTCTTTAAGGATGCAAAGTCTATTCTTAATAGATAGCATGGTAATATTAATAAATATCTCTTAGCTGAACAGGTAACATGTTTTCAGTCTCATAGATATTAAATTAATGAGCGGATTTCTAAAATACGTTTCATTGGGCCGGGGATTTAGCTCAGTGGTTCCAGCATCTGCTTTGCAAGCACAGGGGCCCGGGTTTGATTCCCCAGTAACCACATACAATACAGGGCGTGGAGACTCACACCCAGCAGCAATCAGCACCACATACCACAGAGCCAGGCATGGTGGCTCATGCCTGTAATCCCAGCACTCGGGAGGCAGAGGCAGGATGATTGCTGTGATGTGAGTTTGAGGCTGAGCTCAGGGCCAACCTGAACTACAAAGTGAGACCCTGTCTCAAGAACAAAACAAAACAAAACAAAATAAAACAAAAAAAAGTTTCATTGTATTTTGGTTGTTGTCTATATGAGTCTTCCAAGTTTGCTTGGTTGTATAGTGTTTCCCTGCGGAGAGCTGAGTGTTCATTTCCGTGGAAATAACACATTTGTTTTCTTCTAGCTTTTTCCCTGGCACCCTCACTAATAAACTATACTTGAAGATTCTCAATTTTACACAGATTTATTAATAGAATTAATCATCATAATGAGCTAGGATGATTAATTATATGTTTAAATTCAACAATATAAAAGGAGGCGGGCTAGAAAATTGATGATGATGTGCATGTAAAAATATTTTGTTTCCCCTTTCACTGTGCTTTTTACTCATGTGCTGGCTTTGAATTCATTGTGATCACTATTACTTTGTGGTAAGGTCTTAGGAAAATGTGTCTTGTAACCTCAAATAATAACTAGCTGACATTCAGAGAAAGTTCACAGTTTTGGTTTTGATTCACACTAGTGGAAGAAATGGTTCAAAGCCATTGAAAGAATCAAAGGCATTTTAAAAAAATCTTTATTGGTACATTACATACACGCATCGTGATTGCACTCCATAATGGGGATTTGTACCAGTATAACACACAACTTAATTCTCATTTTTCCCATAGCCCTACCCACCCTACCGCTCCCCCCCATACACAAAATTTGTTTCCTTACTTTTTCGTTATAATCTCATTAATTTCCCCCCTTCACTCTATTTTACTTTGAGCATTTTATATTTCACAATATATAACATACAATTCTAGGACTCCTTTACATCTTTATTTTCTCATACCAGAGAAAAGATGAGATATGTACCTATCTGTGACCTATTTATTTAACTTATAAGGATATTCTCAAGGTATGTCCATTTAAGTATAAATGATTCAAACCTATCATTTTTTATGGCAGAGTAATACTCCATTCAAAGGCATTTCTTGAGCTATTTAACTCTCAATCAGGAATCACTGACTCTGCATGTATTGTGGGGAGAATACATGCACTTTGACTTTGAACTAAGTAGTATCGGTAATCCTAAATCAGAACATCCCTAGGTACTGTTGGTAGAAAGAGAAGTATATTCAAAGAGGATTTGTTTCTAAATCAAGATGGAAATACTGTGTCGTATGAAGTAAGGGTGAGAGAGTTATAAAATTTTTTCCACGATATTTTTTAACACATTGACATGTTTGCTCTTTGAGAAACATATATGAGAAACAAATTATATTGTGGGAGTATTTCTTGCTCTTAAAAATAATGATACGATAAGCATTAAATACACAGATTATATGTGTATATGTGGGGACCAGAATTTTATAGAAGTGAGATATGTTATTTTGATTTTACGTAAATTTATCACCACAGTAATATCAGGTTTTTAAATTTGTCAATACAAAAGTTGTCATGATATCAAACTACTGTACTAATTTACATCTCCATAATTACACTGATATAATACTTTTCTACCAGTTTCTGGGATTACAGGCATATGCCACCATGCTTGGCTCTTAGACTTGTTGTTTCTTTAGATTTTTGAGACAGGGTCTTGATGTGTAGCTCAGGCTGATCTCAAACTCATCATGTAGCCCAGGCTGGCCTCAAACTCATGGCAATTCTCCTGCCTCAGCCTTCTGAGTTCTGGAATTACTACACTCACCATCATACCCAGTTGAATTTTGATTGTTTATGGTTATGTAGACTTCTTCTGTGTGAACAAATTAGTTATGACTTTTAGCTCCAGGCATTTTTCCCCAACTGACTTACAGTATTTTAAAAATGGTACTCATTTTGTTTTACTATAAGCATTATAAATATGCTTTTCCAATCTGTGGTTTGTCTTAAGATGTTAGAATTTTTTTTCTGTCAAAGGATATTTAAAATTTAATATTCTTGAATACAGTTTTTGGAGGTATGCTAAGTTTTTATGCTTTTCCACTTAGATCTGTGTTTACAATATAAATGTTTAATTCACGATGTTTTTCAAAACTTCAAACGGTTTTATGTAGATATTTAATACATTTGGAATTGATTATTCATTATACTGTGCAGTACAACTCAGACTTTATGTTTGCATATGTATCAAATAAATTTTCCTAAGCTGTGTATTTCTTACAAACTAAAATAGTGCTGTTTTAGCAATATACCAAATTATCATATGAAAATGAGTCTGATTTTGAGATACAAGGAACACTTGACTTATGAACTTAATACTGTCTTGAGGGCTGATTGAAATTCAAGATAGTCAGTTGAATGATTAGGCTCTTCTTCAGCCTCCAGAGTCTGTCTAGTATATAACTTTCAGTCACACTTTCTTCCAGATAGATGTCAGTGTCCTTGGAGAAACAGTGGCCCAGGTTTCTGAATTAACCCTATACAAGAAAGGACATTGCAATGTTCCTTCTGGAGCTCTAAATTTAAATTTCTATCTGAGACCAAGACCATCTGGAAACACAAATGGCCTGCATTCTGGTTGTAACTAGAGACACTGTTCATAATTTAATATTGAATTCCAGTCAAGACCCAACTTGTTGTTATATCAGGCTGGTTATAACTAGCAGGTCCATTGAATCTTTTCTCATTCTATATTCTCACTTCACCTCTTCCTGAAAGATAGCATCTTGTTTTAAGAGGGATGGCTACTAATGAATTCCTCATATTTCACCAGATAAGCTTCTCTCATTTTCCTCTCTCAACAGTATCTTGAAAAAGTCTTGACTATATAAACAGTTGAGTGAATTTTAGAGTGTGTATATCAAGTTTGATAATGAAAATACTAATGTTTGGAATTTAATTACATTCAGTTCATGGAATACATGGCAAAACTATTCTATATAATCTTGTTTGTTCATGATTTTGGTATATATTTACATTATTTTAAAATACCTGTGACCCACAGGTTAAAGGAGGGAATGTTTATTCAACTCACAGTTTATAGATATTTCATTCCATAACCAGCTGCTTCCAGGGCAGTGCAGCATGGCAGGGAGGCATGGCAGAGGGTAAATAGTCCATAGTAGAGCAGGTAGCGAGCAGTGAGGTTCTTCTATCTATCTCTTTGTGTTTCATACAACCTATAAACCTACTGATTGCTGCCACCAATACCCAGGTGATGCTTTCATTATCCTCACCAAGACCTCTGCTGAATTAATCAGTAGGCTGATTTAGCTACCACACCCTTAATCCACACCCACACATCCAGCCACATTTAAAAATGGATGTAGACCCTAACAGCAACTATTCCAACTAACTTGACCAGAAATATGGCCAAGTTAGAAAAGCAGTGTGTGTCCTGGAATGATGCATCTTCCTTCTAAGCTCTTCCCTTGAATCTCTGCTTCTTGACTGATATGACCTAAGTAACTGTAACTCTGCTACACCCTAGTTTCATGCCATCTTGCTTTGAAACCAGTAAACTACTGGTCAGCACATTTACAAATCATGAGCCAAAATGGACTCATATTCCTTGGAATTGTGAGTGTTGGATATTATGTCTCAGTAATTAACAAGTGAATGGGATAGATTTAGGTGCCAGGAGGAGAATCATTGCTGTGACTGTACTGATAATGTGGATTAAAAGACTTTGGAAGTGGCTCTCAATACGAGTCTGAAATACTCTGGAAATGTTGGCTAAAAAAACTCAAATGCTATAAATTGAGTGTAATAAGAGATGCCAGTTGAAGCCCAGAAAGCCAGAATGTGGTCAGAAATGCAAAAATAAAGACCAGGCTCAGGATATTTCAGTTGAGTACAAGAACTGCTTTGGCAGTTGGGCTCTAGTCAATTTGTGCTATAATGTGGCACAAAGTGTGTCTAGATTTTCCTCTTGTCTTCAGACTTTGTGGGAGATTGATTCAGGGTACAGATAAATTAATATGAAAGAACATATTTCAAGGCAGCCCATATTCAGGCAGTGCCATGGTATTTTGGGGGATTTTTATGCAGCTCTATATTATAAATTGAGAACAAACAGCATTTCTAAGTCGTTTTTAAGTTTTGATTTTCACTAGAAAGCAAGTTCCTCTGAAATTGGACCAAAAGAGAGAATGATCACTATGAACAGTATTAAAAAAACACACAAATATTTTACATTAAGATCATATCATCTTTTTCTTGAGGACATAAGAGGAGTCAGAAAGACCCCACCTTGGCAGAAACATATGTGTAGAAAAATGAAAGACTTTTTGGGGGAAGCTTCAGCTCAAACTTCTGGTGAAAGCCACATAGGACATTGGTTTTTCTGTCATTCCATTCACCGTGCTCAACCATTCAGTCACTCAGAGCTCCCAGGAGTCATGATGCCAAAAGGCCAGGTAACTGAGACAGCCAGTAACAGACCTTAGATTCTTCCACATCATGAAGAGCTGGGACATGTATATAACACATCTGAAGCCCAACTACTTTTCCTTCTTCTCTCATCCTGAGCCTCTCCAGACTTCTCCAGATCCTGTTCTCACTGTTAAAAGATCTCTGTTAATTCTATTATACATACTTTCATTTGCTTTTCATGTTTTTATACTTCAGTTTTCTCTAGTAAGATAAATAATACAATATTTAAGCATGCTTATCTAATATTTTTTGCTAAAAATTCTTCCAAAGCATATCTATTTTCTGACAGATGACTAAAGTTTATCTTCCTTGATGCCAGAGCAGTATTCAATTATGTGCAAATGTGAAGTTTTCTTTTATTATTTGTTAATTGGCCTTAATTACATTTTAGGAAGAAATACCTAGAAGTGGACTAGCTGGGTCAAATGGAACTTCTACTTTAGTTTTTGAGGAAACGCCATACTGATTTCCTCAGTGGGTGAACTTACTTTACATTCCCACTTGCAGTGTAGAAGAGTTCATTTTCCCCTACACAATGCTAGCCAAATTTGCTCTTATTTGATGTACTGAAGAAAATATTTTATGGAATGTAAGCTTTACTTTAATTTATATGTTTAATAGCCAGATATATTGAATTTGTTTTTCATGTGCTTATTAGACATTTTTAGTGTTTAAATACATCTATTCATTTCAGATACTCATTTTTTGTAAATCTTTAATTTTTGAAGTTTTAATTTATATATTTGAAATATCAATCCTCTGTCCTATGAGTAGTTCCTGAAAGACTTTTTCTGATTCTGTAGTTTCTGTCCTCACTTTATTAGTTGCTTCCCTTGCTCTGCAGGACTTTTTGATCATGATCTCACATGCTGATTTTTTTTTAATAATCTGATTTTATTGGTACATTTTAGGAAAACACCATGGTCACATTCCTCATCGGAAATTTGAACCTGAACATAATTTATCTTGATTTCCATTTTTCCCATTCCTCTATCCTCCTTTCACCCTACAAATAGGTAAGCTTTGTTCTTGTGTTTTCCTTTCTACCGTCAAATGTTTTCTTTCCCTTCTTTTCTTTCTCCTGCCTCCACCCAGTTCCCTCTTCCCTTTGAACACTTTCCTCCTACTTCACAATACCTATCATACATTATGCACCTCGTTTACACTTTCAGCTTCTCGCATTAGAGAAACAATATGGTACTTAAATGTATGTCCTATTTATTTTACTGATTCTTGGTATTATTTTCTATGCAACTAGGATCAAAAAGTTCAAAAAGTCTTTATCTATGCCCGCATATCTTAAGAATTTTCTCTATTGTGGCTTCCTTCAGATTAAGTATTTCTACTGCAATATCCAGCTTTTAGATTCATTTTGATTTTATTTTAATGAATGGTGAGAAATGTAGGTGAACATTCAATCTTCATTTTGTGCACAGCCAGTTTTCCCAGTACAATTTGTGAAAAAAATGATTTTGCTCTAGCGTATATTTTTTGTTCCTTCATCAAAGATCAACTAACTAACTGTTTCTGGAGTTTTTCCTGCATCCTCTAGTATGGTTCTTTGAGAAAAAAATGCCTGGTTTTGTGCTAGTATAATACTGTTTTTATCACTACAACTCTATAGTACAACTTAAAGTTTGTAATTGCAGTGCACCCTTGTTTTGCTCTTATTGACCTGAATTGCTTTCACTATTTTCTCCCTCTTGGTTTCATCTGAATTTTAGGATTGTTTTGTTGATTTCACTGAGTTCTGTTGGTATTTTAATTAGGGTTGCTTTAAGTTTGTATATCAGTTTTGATAGTCCAGCTGTTTTGATGATATTGATTCTTTATTTAGAGATAAGATATGTCTTTTCATTTAAATATAATTTTTCTGAGCACTGTAGCTTTCATTAGAGAAGTCTTTCATTCCTTTGTTAGTTTAATTGCTAAGTACATAATTTTTCTTGGGGCTACAGTGAATAATATTGTTTTCTAATTTCTTTCTCAGTGGGTTCATTATTAGAGCACAGGAATCCTGTTGATTTTTTTGTGTTGATTTTACATCTTGCTCCTAGATTAATTAGATTATTAGTTCTAGAAATCTTTTGGAGGAAATTTTGTGTCTTCCATGGGAATGCCCATGTCATTTGTGACAGTAGTTCGACTTTTTCTTTTCCTATGCATTTTCCTTTTATTTCATCCTTTTTCCTGATTCGTCTGGCTAATAAGGATGTTATATTCAACAGGAAAAGTAATATTGAATGTCCTTGTTTTGTTCCTGATTTTAGAGGAAAAGCTTTTGATTGGTTCTCATTTTATATGATGTTGGCAATGACAACTAATTTGTTACATCAAATTGATATAAGGACCTATTAAAATGATTTTCTTCATGACTTTTATATGAATAGATACTGAGTTTTCCATTTACTGAAATTATTATGCCGTTTTTAGTTGTCTTTCTCTTTACATGGTATGTTCATTGACTCGTATGTGTTGAATCATCCTTGCCTCCCTGGGACAAAGCCCATATTTGACATACCGTCTTCTTATTAATTTGTTTCATTCTGTCTGACGGCATCTTTTTTAGGATTTTTGTCTTTATGTTCATGACTGACCCATACTGTTCTTTTTCAGAGTTTTTTCTTGATTTGCATGCCAAGGAAACAGGGCCTTGCAGGATGGATGTGGCTGTATTCTTTTCCTTTCAGTTTCCTTTGATATTCTGAGGAGTGTTGATGTTTGATTTTCCCTGAAGGTCCAGTAGAATTCAGCAATGAATCATCATTTCCTGGGCTTTTCATGGTTGGTTTTTTTTAAGTAATTGCCTCAATTTTATTGCATGTTATCTTAATATTCAGGGATTTTATATATACTTGATTTATTTGTAGTAATTCAGATGTTTCTATCAGCTTCTCCATTTTGTTGAGACTCTCCACTTTATTGGAACATAGGTTTTAAAGTCCTTACTAATAGTCTTCCAGATGTCAATAGGGTCATTTTAGTTTTGCCTTTTTCATTTCTAATTGTGTGGATATTGTTTTTTTTTTTTCTTTTGTTAAGTGAAACTAGATGCTGCCTCACCATGCAAGGTGAAATTCCACTACTTATTGAAACCACTATTTTTTGTCTTGTATCCTGTGACCAAAAGATGCTACCACAGAATTAAAGATACAATATCTGTCTCTTGTGTTCTTCTAAGCAATGCCACAAGTTTAACCAAATCTTTATTGTGATTTTTACCAACCTCATAATGTAACATTACTGCTAGCCTTGCATGATTATTGGTATCTATGCTTTCATCCAAGCACCTGGAGTAACAGGCTGCCTTTTCTAAGTCTGGTGATCTGCTGACTAACTTGCAATGCACAAGACTTAATATTTAATAGTATTTCTGCTAAGGGGCATCTCAGAGACATGCTGCCATAGCAAAAAAGGGAATTACTCCCAGGCAGCATAGTTGTTTTGATAAAATCCCCATCAAGAGGCGCATACCATGTTTTATGATACATAGTGAAATTACAAATCTTCTAGTTGTCAGATAGTTTGTTTTAGAAAAACATTTTAAAATTAAGACACTGAGTATATTTCCTCAGTTTCCCCTCAATAAACTCTCTCTTTACAGTTTTGCTCAGTTTGGCAATCCTTTATTGTTGATGTTAAAATGCCATGTGGCACAATGTGCTGCAAATAACACTTGCTCTGCTGTGTATATATTTCTCTCCTATTGAGTTCACTCCAAATGACCCTGTCTCAGAAGCCCAATCAGGAGCTACTGATCTCGGCTGCAACAGCTTTGAAGAAAGGCACTATTAAAGATGGCTCCACCCTGCACATAAACATATCAACTCTAACCTATTCCCCAAATCCCCCAGCAAGTCAAAAATCCCAGGTGATTGTACTCACTATATCTTTCCTTTATATGCATCCTGGCTCTGTACCAATGGCCAGTCAAGAAGGCTCCTTCATGAACACAGTCCTGTACTTCAGCATAGGTTGTAAAGCAGAACTTGGACAGGGATCCTTGTCCTTACTCCCATGTCCAGTAGAATATGGTGAGTGATCTGTATATAAGTATTTGTTAAATAATACATTGGCCCACAACTGAAATTTCAGCATTCCGGAAGGCTGAAAAAGATTATATTTTGAACCAGGCCTCTCAGGGCAAATTCATGTTTTAGAGATACTCTGTCTCCAGAGGGAGAAAAAAAAGAAAAGAAAAGACAACTGAAGGAAAAAAATAGTACCAGTAGGTCTGTGTTGGGCAAACTGACAGCCTGTATGAGCAAGTCACCTCAGCAGCTGAGCTTGAGATATTCAGATTTAACACCAGAGCTAATGTTTTGTGATTAAAAAAAAAAAAAAACATGTGGGTTGCAGTTTGGGTACTTAGTTCCTCAAAGGCTGAGCACTATAGCAGTAAGGGCAGAAGAAAACAGAGGAAGAAAACAACCTGTAGCAGGCAGCAGCAGACAGCAGGGAGAAGCAACCATGGAACAAACCTCAAGGTCACAGCTCAGTGACCCTCCTCCAAGCATGTCCTACTTCCTTACAACACACTCAGTTTCTGAACTTATTCATGGGTAAGTGCACTGTGTGCAGAGCCACAGGGTCTTGTCTGTCTGCACCATAGGCCACTGCAGGAGAAATGGTCTTTGAATTAAGGACTGCTTTCAAAACCTTCTTGCCTGCCATTTATCTTTCATTATCCCCCTCCCTCTCGATATAGATATAGATATAGATATAGACGATATAGATACATGCCAGCACAAACTAAAAAAAATACATACATAAAGACAAATGAATGTTTGCTAAATCAAGTATTTGTATCCCCAAACACAACAGAAACAGTGCCTAATCTGTCTTGCTAAAATGGCAGGAAATGTTCAACAACTGAAAAGCTCTGGGAGGAGATGATGGCTGCTGAGTTAACACAGTGCATCACAGAGCTGCCTTTTCCTCTGGCAGACCCAGGAGCTTGTTTGAGTGCCCAAAAGTGATCATAATATGTGTGATGTGATTCATGTGAATGAATAATATTTGTATATGAAATTCAAATGTAAGGAATGGACATGGATTTGTGGGAACAACTGCTAAGAGGGTTTGTGAGTATTAGCCCTCAAGGGACAGTCTGAAGGCTTCTCTTCATGCAGCCCTCTGCACATCTGGAAGCACATCTGGGAGCTACCACCTCCCTCAGTCATCACTGGAAAGCCCAGAAGGAATGAAATCCCATCTGTATGCTAATATTCCTTCCGACTCGTGGGTTTGCTCTTTAATAATTTGTCTGATCCTCCTTACTGAACTTCCCCATGGCTTTATAACAGCTGCATTTGGTAAACCGTTTCTTTAGTTTTTTTTGAGACAGGGTCTCGCTTTGTGGTTCAGGCTGGCCCTGAGCTCAGCCTCAAACTCACATCACAGAAATCCTCCTGCTTCTTCCTCCCAAGTGCTGGGATTACAGGCGTGAGCTACCACACCTGGCACTGTGGTATGTGGTATTGACTGCTGCTGGGATGAGTCTCCACACCCAGTATAGGTATGTGGTTACCGGGGATCGAACCCGGGCCCTTGTGCTTGCAAGACAGGCGCCAGAACCATTGAGCTATATCCCTGGCCCTTGGTAAACCATTTCTGTGGGTGTTTCAGACCTTGGTGTGCTAAGTCTGAGTGCAAGTACTACTTTGTCTCTGAGGTGACACTGCTGAGTGTCCGATCCTGTTCACTCTATGCCAGTTGCACAGGTCCGCTCACTGTGTTCTTCCACGAATGTGCCTAGAGAGGGTGCTTTCCAGAGTGACCCACCACAGAGAATCTTGAAATAAAAAATGAAAAAAATCTATTTCTTAAGTTTTATTTCTTAATATTAATTGCTTCATGAATTTGTATAAGAAATGGTAACAAGTGTCTGTGACAGGAAGGAAACGTCAGGACTCTGGTCTAGCACAGTTCCCTCTAATTTCTCTGACCTCTCACATCTCTGTCTTTGTCTAGGCTTTTATTTACCCACCTTCCCATGTGCAAGAAATCATCAAAGTTATAATGGGGGGAATTAATAAATAAAGACAAATCAGAATTATAATGATACAATTTTTCTTTAGCTAAAGGCATTCAAAATATTAGGAATGATCATTACAATTTTGTTCTAAGCCTCATGTAATATTAGTCTAGTTTATTGGCTAGAGAAACAAGGCTCAAGTCAGTCAAACAACTAATCTAAAACTAAACAATCCTTAAGTAATAAGATTTAGATAGGAGACTGTGTCCTCTTATGTATGCTTATCTTTTCTTCTAATTTAAGAGAAATGAAAAGAAATTTAGGTAGACAACTCAGAAGAGCTCTCAGAATTTTTAAGCATGTATGATAGTTTCTGTGGTGATTAAAGTTGTTAAAAATCTACCACTGGATATAATTTATTTAGTTCAAATTTTTCTCTTATTTCTGCTTTCTTATGTGTGTATGTGTGTGGAACCCAGGCCTTGTGCATACTAAGCAAACTACTACTGAAACAACTCCCAGCCCTAATCCTAGCTTTTATTCTCAGCTTCATATGTAAAAGTAAGTTGATTTATCCTGCTTCCTTTTGGTCCATATTGATTAATGGATGAATCCATTCACTATTGATTTATTATTCTTCTTTACTGTAGTTTCTCCTTCCTTGTAGTTTATTTTGAGCATTTTTATTAATCCAATTCAAGGCCTCTTGGAATCCAACTGTGACACTAGTTACTGAAGACACAGGTCAGGTTAGATTGAAAAACAGACGGGCCCAATCCCAGTGTGCTTTAGAGCAGGAGGGTTGAGATTCAGGCCATCAGCTTCTCCTAGGTGAGCAGCACCTAGAGGATGTGATGCCTCCTCTGTCACGCACTCAGTCCCACTCACTTGGTCTCACATGATGGAGAGCCCTGTGCTACTACTCAAAAACCATGGAATGCAAGAGGTGTGTGCTTACTTCCCACCTTGGGAGTAGATTTGTGTCATTTCCATGCAAATTCCTGGTCTAGAGGAGTCTTCTCACCAGACCTAACAGTCACAAGATGGAAGACTGGAACCTTCTGTGAGAAACAGCACCAACTCTGTGTGGTAACTTTACTCTTCATGAACTCTGGCATGCAGAAACTCTTCTGCTCCTAACTTCCAGCCCGTCTCCACACTTGCTCATTATTTTTCATTTCTTCATTGTTTCATCCAACCACTCATTGAACATACATTGTATGGAACATACTGGGCATGTGAGAATAGAGTAGCATAATTTTTTAGAAAAGAAAATGAGTGCTCTCTTGAAATTTATGTTGCAAAGGAAGAAAATTAATAGAATACATGTCAGAATGATGATAGCTTGACACTGAGGAAAATAAAGTGGGGAAGGAGGAAGGAAAATGATGATATGTAGGAAGAGACTTCATTTTAAGTAGGTTAATTAGGGCCATTCTTGCTGAGAAAGTGAAATTAAGCAAATACCTGAAAGAGATGTGAAAATGAGCCTGAGCCACTTTACCTGGGGGTGGATCATGGTGTTCAAAAGGAAGGGAAACTCATGTGCCTGAGGCACTGCCATCCAGCATAAACCTACTTGTAATGAAGTCTAGAAGGAAAGAGTGAAGCTGGGTAGGTGGGGTGGGGAGAACTGTGTGGTAATAGAAGACATCATTGATGATCTAGATGGGGGGAGGAGGGAGTTTCAGCGTCCTTCAAATTATACCCATCTCTGATCATTCAGGCAAGTGTTCACCAATTCCATCCACCCTACACTAGCAGCCTGTTCCTCCTACTCATTTTGTAAGAGCAATACGTGAAACAGAAAGACAGGAATCTGTTATGACTAAGAAGTTAATTAACTAGAGAATTTTTAGTAATTAATTTGCCAATTTCCAAATGAACAACTATAGCAGGATAGAGCCAACCATTCCATTTTGAATCTTGCAGTTTTAAGATATCTGGCAGATATCATATTGGATTGTTGTATAGAAAGCTTAAGGTAAATGTCAGAAATTCAAAAATTATCAAGGGTGGAGATAGCTGTATGTAGACTGCTGGTTACAGTGAATATTATTGGTGCACATAGCAGGTAGAGAAATAAGAGTTGAATCTGGGCTATTACAAGATTGAGCCATCAAATGCAAGAGAAAAAGGTAACAAAAGTCCAAAGGATAGAGGAAAATATACCACAGTAATGAAGTGAAGATAGTATATTAAAGAGGAAGAGATAAATTATCCATTTGTTGGATGCAACAGGAGAAACAGGAGAGTCACTGAAAAAATGCCCAGTGCTATTAGCATGTGAAGATTTTTGGTGACTTTGGAGTGATGAACACAGGAGGAATGGATGGCCAAAATGTGGCCATGGGACATTGAGGAGAAAATGAGAAGAGAGGAGTCAGATCCAGATCAGTCCACCTGGGGTGGGATTATGATGTTTTGAAATGTGACTGTGTCCAGGATCTGAAAAGAGGCAGGAAGGAGATTGATAAGATGGTCAGCTTCCAATACGACAGCAGATAATTTGCTGTCCAACCCCATACTTTGGCCCAACCACATAATTTAGGCTCTTTTCTTGGAAGATAATTTTATTTTGTTTCCCTACCAAGCTTTTTCTAGCACTGCTCCTTTAAGGAGTAGCATAGGTCACCAAACCTATGGACAAAGAAAGTGGGATTGTGTGGTCTTACATAAATCTCCCATCTCTCTCTTTGATTCACTATTCTCCCCTAAGGCTGAGAGAAGAACAGAGAGTCTCAGTGAACCTTTCAGGCTGACAGCAGAGTGATTTGGAAATTGAAATTTGACAGATAAAAAGGAATGATTTTGGAGTTTGGATTCCTTCCTGGGAAGGTTAAAAAGAGGCAACTTCATTCTATCACCTGATACACATTCACAAACCTCCAGACTTGCTCTACTTTGGATTATAAACAAGCAAATTTGTTGCCTTTAAGTACCTTTCTTTGAGTGTATAGGGGATGGAGAATGGATACTTTTCTGGTGATGACAAGGTGAAATGGGCAAATAAGGGCCACTGTGAGAACAGATTGATGAGACAGACACTTGGGCCTCACCCTTGGGCCTTCCTCATGAGGTAGTATGCATGCTATGAATTCAGTCTCTTCTGGCTCAGGTGTTCATGCAGAAGAAGGAAACTGTGTTGGCTATCTTTGGGGAATAATCATCCCTTAAGAAGTATGTCCCATATTCTATAATCACATAATCCTTGTATTCTTAATTAAAATTCACTGAGAAGATTGTTTAATTAATTTAACTATTGAAGTCCTTATCTTCACAACTATTCTGATAACATGTTGAAGCACCCATTTCCCCCCAAAGCCACCCCCCTCCCCCGGTCATTAATTTTCTAGCAAATCAGCCCTAACCAGCTCTCTGTCACAACCTTCTGCCTTTCTGCTTTGGCTGCTCCTGGGAATCAACACCACGGTCAGAGGGACAGGGCAATTTAATACTGGATTTTTTTTTTTTAGTTTATTTGTAAACTTCTTTATGTTTTCATAGACAGGTTCAAATTGTGCTTACAAATCAACTTAATGAGCTATATACATTAGTAAACAACATTGGAATCAGAGTGGATAGAGTGCTAACTAAAGTATCAGGTGAATTTTATTGATAAAGGTTCCAGTTGTATTATCTTTAAAATTTAAACCTTTATTGGTACATTATGAAAACACATCATCATCACATACAACATTGGGAGTTTGTACCAGAATATTCTCATTTTTTCCCTTTCCCCTTGTCCTGCAACCCCACCCTCTATATACATAATCTTTGTTTCCTTTTTTCTTTATTACTGTCACATTCATTTTCCCCTCATTATTTACCCCTAGGGCCACTTTCCTTTTAAATATTTTCTTTTTCTTTCTTTTTTTTTAGGTTTTTTCTGAGACAGGGTCCTGCTTTGTAGTTCAGGCCTACCCTGAGCTCAGCCTCAAACTCACATCACAGCAATCCTCCTACCTGTGCCTCCAAGTGCTGGGATTACAGGCGTGAGCCATCACACCCGGCGCTGTGGCATGTGGTGCTGATTGCTGCTGGGTGTGAGTTCTCCATACCCAGTATTTTTCAGCAGAGTGATTTGGGTGGAATTAATGATGTATTAATTCACATTAACCGAGCTTGCAAGGCAGGAGCTGGAACCACTGAGATAAATCCCCGGCTCTTAAATATTTTCTATTTCACAATATCAACTCTACATTCTATAACTCATTTACAACTTCATTTTCTCATACCAGAGAAAAGATACAATATTTACATATCTCTGACCTATTTATTTCATTTATGAGGATGTCCTCAAGGTACATCTATTTGAGTATGAATGACTCAATCTCATCATTTTTAATGGCAGAATAATACTCCATTTTATAAAATAACCACATCTTCTTTATCCAGTCTCCATGCTGTGGAGAAAAAGAAACCCTTCTCCACTGTTGGTGGGAGTGTAGAGTCATACAGCCTCTGTGGATATCAGTGTGGAGATTCCTCAAAAAGATAGGATTGGAGGTCCCATTGACGCAGGCATCACTCTGATAGGTATACACACAAAAGAATTAAAAGATTCATATCAAAGTGACACATGTGCACCCATGATTATAGCACCTCAGTTTGTCATTGCTAAATCGTGAATTCTCTCTTAATCACAGTATAGAAAACAACCTACTACAAAAATCAGCCGAAGAGTCTTTACCCACATCTGCTCCTTCTCCTCTCAAACCACATGGTTTTTTTTTTTTTTTTTACCATATCCTTGTTGAATCATAATAATGCCAGAAAGTTTTACTGCACTGCATTGAAAAAAAAAATTGAGGGACAGAACAGGTGGTTGGATGGTGTAACACAAGTAACTTTGTCACTTTCTTTACTCTTTTGAAGGTCCTAATAGACTGAAAGAAAATTTTCACTCAACCTTGAGTCCACTTGAAGTAGTTTTGCTTTGTTTCTTTTTTTAAAATTTTACACAGAAATTCTAATTATGAACAGTATCAAATCTTGCTGATTTTGCCCTTCCTGGAAATTTGAGACAGATAAACAATACAAATTTTAAAGTTTTCTCTTTCTTACAAGTCAATGGCAAAGAAAATGTTTGACATTTTAATTTCAAAACAATGCAAAACAAACAAGACACCAGATTTGTGAAGAGTCTGATCATAATATCCTTGAGCTTAAATAAAACTCCCACATCTCATTGTCTTTGAGTGAAAACAAAATGAGATTAATAAATGAGAAAAGATATATAAAGTAGGTTAAAACAACTTGCTCCAGTCTGATCCGTGTTTTTATTAATATTAGCAATACTATCAATGTGTAAGTTTTTCTCTGCATTGTTTGGCCTTCATAAAAAAAGAATGTGATTACTCCCATTTGCTTATTTTAATACTTGAATTCTAAGGATAAAGCAATGGAACTATATATAATAAACTGTCTACTACATACATTTCAGAAATGAAGTGAGCAGAGATTTATGGGCCCTGTAAAAATGAAAGAGAAGAATTAGGAAATGTTTAATTCTCATTTCTTCTACCACTAAATTTTGTGATGGGGTTTGATGGAAGAATTATTTGTTTTGGATTAGAAAATCTGATTAATAAACATTTTTCATACCTAACTATTTAGAAAATCAATTCAGATCATTAGCTTTTTAAAAATTTAAATCTTTAGTGGTACGCTGTGAATATGCACCATCATCGCATTCAACATTGAGAGTTTGTACCAGAATATGATAGGACTTGATTCTCATTTTTTCCCCTTTCCACCTGCCCTGCAACCCCCATCCCCTATACATATATAATCTTTATTTCCTTTTTTCTTTATTACCATCACATTCTTTTTCCCCTTGTTATTAGCTCTTAAGAGACATTAGTTAATTTAAGAAAATTAGTGACTATTAATTCTATACTCTTACTTAGAATTAATGTAGCTAAGAAAAAAATGAAATCAAACCAAAATAAACATAAGTAAAGCCATTATTCAAAAATAACAATATAAACTATTAATTTAAGAGTAAGGTAGAGTAGAATATAAAAAAGTGAACTATAGCTTTTCTTTTTAAGTTGATTAATATTCCATTTTTTGTATAAAAATAATCACTTTTTGATTATAATTTAATAAATGTCTATGAATATATGTAGATGATACTTTCCAAAGTAAATATAAAGAAAAGTATATTTTAAAAATCATTCAATCACTAATACCAATTTGGATATTGTTTATACATCTATAGTGCTTGGAGTGGCCTATTATGGAGAATTGGAGCCTCTCATCCCTTTCACTTGGGAAATTTCCATGATATCTCATTGGCTTCAGTCATATATTTTGCAGTGATGAAGATGCTCTTGGAATGGATTGAGCACTGCTTGACTCAGCTGGTTCATTACAATAATACATTTTAAGTATTTTTTTCTATAAATTTCAACATAGAGATAATTGTCTACTAAGTACTTACAGTACAGTAGAACTGAAAGAAGAGAAATATGAATTCACAGATCAATAAGATAATCATTCAGACACAGAGATGTGGTCATTGCTACATTTTTCTTTTGCAGAGTGACCCTGGTCACCTCTAGGCCTCTCACAAATGGCCATAGACTCCTTGGAGAGCATAATACATCATAACTATGTAATAGCTATTCTGCTGACCAACCTGTAATGGACAACCTCAACTAACACTTCAGCCTGGAACATCCATAAGCAGACCTATGATACCTCTGAAATTAAGGTACAGTGATAGGTAATATTAATTAGTAAAAGATACCTCAATGTGTGTCTGATATTTTATTTGGCGGATGAAATTTTTTGACAGATAGTTGTGGAAGTGCTGGACTACTGCACAGTTTCAGTCAGGGATCAATAGTTTATTTACTCACCCTTTCAAACTAGCTCTGGAGATTGTTCTATGCAGCTGACAGAAATCACCTTAGATGTGAGTTATTTGCTACTCCTTGATCATTCTGCGTGTCTCTATGACCCTTTCATTTATTTATCATTTAAGTCACTATTATATTCTTTATTATGAAAAGTAGCTTTTCATTTAGAAGTTTACACTGAAACTTTCCCCCCATTTATTTTTTGATATTGAACAAGAAATATACCAAGAACAAAATTTTATCCAGGAACAATTACTGTAAATTTCTCCTGAGCATCACATAGTGCTAAGCACAGTGGAACTGTGCAAAGGAGAGAAAGATAAGAACCCTACTGAGATTGTTTTATCATAAATGTGACTAACCTACAGATAACATTATCTAGTCCAAAGAAAGGATTACTTTATCTTAGTGTAGGTCATTCAATCTATAAGTCACAAAGTTACACATGCTTTGTGATACTGTTCTTAAGGCTTCCAAATTTTCTCCAGTGACAGGGGAAAACTGAACTTCACTCATGTGCACATGTGAGGAAGAAGGACCCAAAGGAGCAGAGATTGAACACGAGTCTGCACCGTGTAAATGAAGCATAAAGCACATTGTCTTATCATGTCTCTTCTCAACACTGACAGAGTAATAATTAAGTCTTCTTTTCAAGTAGGAAACTCTGAGGTATTTAAATCATCTGCTCACAGCAGGTGAAAGTAATTACCCAACTTTTGCTTATTGATTATTCACTGAAAATGATCAAGGGAAACACTAATATCTAAATGTGCAACATGCCAAAATGAGACATTTTGACCTGCCTTATAAATTGCAGCAATTACTGAAGATTTGTGGAGGGAAGGAACAGAGCTTGACCACTCATCAGGGCGACATTAACAAAAATTTTGGACAGGGAACTGGAATGGCACTGTGCATGCGCCCGTGAGAAGAGATGTGGTGATAGCATTTATCATTTTTTAATACATTAATTAAAAGCATGAATTTGGATTCCAGAAAGTATGTGCCCCAAACCTGGTTCTGCGATTGGTTCAGTGAGTCATTTTAATGACCCAAGCCATGGAATCCTTCTAACATTTAGGTGTTGAGAGAAGGAGAATAATTTCTACCAATGAGAAAATGCTGCTTATATTCCAGCAATGGAGAGAGTTCATAATAGGACTTTGCATCTTCTTTTATGTAGACAACCATGTAAGAGGGTAGAGAAAGAGATAGAGAGATAAAGATAGCATTATAGAGTATTAATATGTACAAGGATGTGTAAGAACACTTTACAGAATTTAAGTCAACTTTGTCAAATCTCTGTCAAGTCCAATATTAGTATGTAGATTTAATAGAGAATATATTGCTATTCCAACCTTCTGCAGGGCTTTGCACATAAATGGGTATTGTATTTTGTCAAAAGCCTTTTCTGCATCAATTGATATGACCATATGGTTTTTGTCCTTGAGTATGTTAATATACTGTATAACATTTATTGATTTATGTATGTTGAACCATCCTTGCATACCTGGGATGAATATAACTTGGTCAGGATGTATAATCTTTTTGATAATTCTCTGTATTCTGTTTGCCAGTATCTTACTGAGGATTTTTGTATTGATGTTCATTTGGGATATGGGCCTGTAGTTCTTTTTTGGTTAGGTCTGTCTCTGCTTTTGGAACCAGGGTAATAGTTGCTTCCAGGAATGAGTTTGGGAGTACTGCTTCCTTTTCAATTTAATTAAAGAGTTTAATAAGTAGAGGCACTAACTCTTCTTTATAGAATTCAGCAGTAAAAACATCAGGTCCAGGTCTTTTTTGTTGTTGTTGTTGGCAAGTTTTTAATTACATTTTCAATTTCAGAGATTGGTATTGGGGTATTTAACATTTCTATATCTTCTTTATTCAGCTTTGGAAGTTCATGTGTCTAGAAATCTATCCATTTCTTTTACATTTTCTTTTTTATTAAAGTATAAATTTTCAAAATAGGTGTTTCTTATCCTCTGGACTTCCTGTGGGTCAGTAGTAATTTCTCCGTTCTCATTCCTAATAGCATAGATATGAGCCTTTTCCTTCCTTTGTGTAATAAGGTTGGCTAAGGGTCTATCAATTTTGTTTATCCTTAAAATATATGGCTTTGTATAATTTTTATCAACTATGTTATAAAAGAGAAAAGAACTGGAAAATTTTTCTTTTGAGATTTTTTTTTTTTTTGAGACAGGGTCTCACTTTGTAATTCAGGATGGCTCTGAGCTCAGCCTCGAACTTATATCACAGCAATCCTCCTGCCTCTGACTCCAGAGTGCTGGAATTACAGGTGTGAGCCACCACACCTGGCTCTGTGGTATGTGGTATTGATTGCTGCTAGGAGTGAGTCTCTACCCCCAGTATTATATATGGTTACCAGGGGATTGAACCCAGGCCCTTGTGCTTGCAAGACAGGCACTGGAACCGCTGAGCTAAAAGCCTGGCTCCAATTGACTTCTTTTGTTTTTTTAAAGACAGCTTCTTGTGAACCTCAAGAAGTTCAGGTTACAAATACCAGAACTTTTCAAACTCCCTCACCAGAGATTAGAAAGGAAGTGACTAAGAATGCATCAAGGTAACGTGTACCGGGAATGTAGCTTCATTCTAAAAATCACCGCCTATTCAGCTCCAAATTCTGAATGCTTCCTTGGAACTAAAAATATCACTCACTGCAGTCATGGCTCATTCTGCCTCCTAAATCATATTTGAATTAACCTCACAGAGAGTCAATTAAGGACTGAATGCTAGTCCTCAAGCTTTCCAACGTGTCTGTTTCTACCATAGTGAATTGTTTCTGAAATTAATGAGGCCTTCTCTTTCATGTTGACCTCACTTGATTTTTTTGCCAAAAAAGAAAGATGAGTTTGCTGCAGGCAACCATCTCACTACTTGGGAAAGCACTCCTTGCTGCACTCATGTTTATTAAACTTTATACCAGTTTCTTAATATACAGCTTAAGCTATCTCTTAAAGGACAACCAGATGCTATAATCCTTAAAGTCTTAAATATCTGAAATTTCAGAATACATCATTGCTCAATGCTTTTTGAGTACAGGCCACTTTTGTAAAATACAGTCAAGTCTATAACTTTGAACTTAAAATGGTATTTAATATGAAATGAAATTTAAACACGTAAGAATTTTGAAAGAAATTGGCTCTCACTGGTTTTATGGACTACAAAGAGTGTGTAGAGATCATTTACTTTAATCAAAATAAAAATAATGTAATTATTTATGACAAAGATTTTCAGCATGTCAATCTTTGAAGTGACCTGTGGGGAAAAAGCCAAATGTGTCCAAAAATTAAGTTTAGAAGATTACGTCTCAGAATTAAATCACAGCTTTAGTTTTGATTCTAGAATTTAGAATTGAAAGGTATGTCTGAATAAAATGGAGAGATGGACAGTGACTTGGGTGAAATGAGTCTTCAGAGTCAGTCATAGTGTTCAGTGATGTCCTTCTTGAGTTTATCAAACAGATCCACAGGACTGGGCTGTGAGGTTGAGATAGAGACACAGGATGAGCTATTTGAGATTCACACCTACCTTGTTCATCTCTAAGGCTGGTAGGCAGTAAGGTACTGATGATAATGTATTGTTTTCAAAATTCCCTCTGAGATAAATCAGAATACTTCCTGCATCTTATTTCATAAAACAGCTTTTCATTCCATCCTTTCTTGCTCTCTTACTTGCACTCCATTATGCCATTATTTCCATAAATAATATTTACAGAAAGTCAAATTTGTGTTGCTTAAGCTGGTCAGGCCACTGAAGCCTAGAATCCTAGCCAGCTGAAAGGCACTGCATGTCAAACTCAGGAGATTTCCCTGTAAGAATATTTTGCCCTTGGATCCTAAACTGAGATAAACTGAGGCTAAGCCAAGTCTATAACATGAACACATATACCATGGAATTTGGGAAGAGGGGGTTAAGCTTATATTATTGTAATATCTTCAATAAGGCATATTAAATTTTGAACTGAAAATATTTTTATGGTTTATCATCATCTATATGTGTTTGAGGGATGACACACAGTACTGCACAGTTAGAAATTCAATTAAGGGATGTTGAAAGACATTGATTCATGATGATATAGAGAATTGTACCCATTATTGGCACATGATTTATGAAGCAAATGACCTGAAGTATCTGAAATCATAGTGATGCTGTCCATATGATTTTAGAAACTTAAGCTTATACTTCCTGTGGAGAGAGACACAATGTTGTGATATAGAAAAATACAAAAAGAAAACAGTTATCAAAGATGTATGAACAGTTACTTAGAAAGCAAGATAAGACCAAGGAATGGGTAGACTTCATACCATATAAGCTTCTGAGGACACTTTTCATGACTATATTGGAAGATCTTTGTATTGTATTTTAAGGAAATGTATTCTTCTGGTTTTCAGTATGAATACTGGCTTTATGGAGATATTCTTATAGACCAGCATCGTGGTTGCCTTTTTTTCTCCTTGATAACATATAAAGAATGCTAAAAATCACTAAGACACTTCTTTTGAGCATTTTAAAGTTTATGTGCTGTATTCATATATTAAATTTGATTCTTTCTGTTAGAAACTATGGGCAAGCATACATTACTGAGAGTGAAATCACTATGAGTCATGATAAATCAAGGACAGTAAGTAAACACTTTGTCCCTAACATACTCCTCTTTTCCTAAAAATCTTCTAGCAAAGCAAAAGAGACAATGGACAAGAATTGAAATGTTCAGATGAAAGAGCCAAACATTAAAAAAAAATCCACCCCATGGGATAACTGTGCTCAGAACATAAATGATGAGTGTTTCTGAGGCAAAGTTCCAGAGGACAAGACATTATTTATCCAGTTGTCACCCTTGCCCACCCCAAGAGTGTTAATAAAATTTTGTCTCAGACACCATCTCTATCTGTCCATCTTCTATCTCATTGCTCCAGTATGACTTGGCTGAGGAATGAAAATGAGGAAAAGTTCACCACCTATTTATTTGTACGTAATTTAAAAATAATTGGAAAGGAAGAAGGATCATCCATGAAATGCAGTATTTTCCATAATCATTGCTTCTGTGTCTCAGATCCATGTATCTAACTTGAGTGCGCTCATGCATCTGCTACTGGTTTACTCCCTTTTACCTCCCTTCCTATCATTCCTGCAGTAATTTTGGAGAGATACATATGCCAACTATACATACTTTAATCATGATTCTTTTATTTGCAAGTCAGCAATCAAAAAATGGCAGCATAGGGCCAGGGAGTTAGCTCAGTGTTTCTGGCACCTGTCTTGCAAGCACAAAGACCTAGGTTCAATCCCCGGTAACCATATACCACACTGAGTGTGGAGACTCACGTCCAGCAGCAAACAGTACCACATACCACAGTACCAGGCGTGGTGGCTCATGCCTGTAATCCCAGCACTTGGGAGGCAGAGGCAGGAGGATTTCTGTGATGTGAGTTTGAGGCTGAGATCAGGGCCAGCCTGAACCACAAAGTGAGACCCTGTCAAAAAAAAAAAAAAAAAAAAAAGAAGAAAAAAGTGGCAGTATATTTGCACTTCTTGACAAGTTTGTAATTCACCTGAAACCTGGTATCAATGTCCCAGATTTTTTCTTAGATCTACAGCCTGGGACAGTCCACTTTCTGAGACAAAGTCCTTTAAACAGACCCGGTGGCCCAGTGAACACACACACTATGTCACACAGCCAACTAACTATATATGTATTCGAGGAGTCTTCACACTGGAGCTGAGCTGGAATAAACTCACACAAAGAGGAGTTTGCAAGATGAAGACATTCTTTTTTAAATTAATTAATTGATTTTATTGGTACATTATATATATGTATCATGATCACAATCAACTCTGAAAGTTCTTTTAAAACAAGATGAAGACATTTTTTGTCCTGTTTGCACCATTTTGATCTCATGTCCCATGTCAAATTTTTCCTATTTAATGGTATACTTATGTCATTAAGTAAACACAAATCAGATCTAATTCTCCCACAAAGGTTCATTTAGTTAGTCAGATGTACTATACACTTTCTTTTCTATAAATGCAATCATGTATTTATGATCAGAGCTACTCTTAAGCCTTGACAAATATAATAGACAATAGGACCGGGGAGTTAGTTCAGTGGTTCCAGCGCCTGTCTTGCAAGCACAAGAACCTGGGTTCAATCTCTGCTATCCACATACCATACTGGGTGTGGAGACTCACGCCCATCAGCAACCAGTACCACATACCATAGTGCCGGGCATGGTGGCTCACGCCTGTAATCCCAGCACTCGGGAAACAGAGGCAGGAGGATTGGTGTGATGTCAGTTTGAGACTGAGCTGAGTGCCAGCCTGAACCACAAAACGAGACCCTGTCTCAAAAAACCTGAAAAAAAATATATATAATAGACAATAGATACAAGAGTATTTCCTATCCCTTTACTCTTGAAAATGACCTCTGCGATGAAAATTTGCAATGCAATCCTTGAGGACAAATGCATGGAGAGGTTTCACATCTTTCCCAAGGCACTAGAGTTTTAGATTACAGAGTTGAGAACAGAGAACACAATAAGTCTTAATTATTTTCCTTTAGTTTCTGAGACAAAAATACCTGACATCCAAATTTAAAGAGGGAAATGGTTTACTTACCTTCTTGTACAGGTTTCAGTGGATGATCTGCTGGCTCCGAGGCAGAGTGGCACAAGACAGAAGGGCACTATGGAAGAAAAACAGTTCATGGTGCCTTCAGGACAGGAAAAGTAACAAAGCAACTTTAACAGCATTTTTATGCACCTTTATCTTATTCAGACTACTGAGACTAGAGCCATGCCAATCCTATCACTGGGGCAGTTTAGTGATCACATACCCTTAATCCCAGCATCACACATATATTCTAGATTCAGCTATCTTTGTGAACACATGAGGCTTTGCGGGGGGGGGAGGGCAATGGATATTTTCAATCATCGTTGCTGATTCTAAATTTAATTGAGTAGCTTTTCCATTCCTACCACATGAAATTTCATGAAAAAGCCCTTTGATTTCAGATAAAATTGCTCATGTATCTTACTTTCCCACGTTTATTTTCTGATCATCACTGATTTGAGGGCACTCTGGCTCATGCAGTGCAGTGATTAACACAAAGATGAGAGTTAAATGGCTTTGAAATCAGTGTTTAAGGATACTCTGGAACTTTAGTTGATATACAAGATAAAGTTTGTGTGGGTTTCACACCAAGATGGCTGAGGTAAGTTCATGTGTTTATGTGTTACAATAAGAAAATAATGTCAAGACTTCCATTTCTCTGGTCTTTATGTCACTCTTGAATTTATACTCAAGATCATTAAGCTGAAATGATGACTAAGGTATATATCTAGTATCTAGAATCTTCTAGAACCTGTTCTCAGAATTTTATTCTGAGCTTGTTCCTTCACTGTGGCTTCAAATCTGTGAAGACTAATTAAAAATAATTTTCATTTAGATTTATTTTTTGGCTCAGCTTGGAAAGGCTAGAAACATAATATTTTTTAATAAAAATATGTTCCAAAGCTTCTGTCAGTAGCCATTCAGGCTTTAAGAAGATCTTTCATCATTTGGGGATCTAAAAATAGAAGAAGGGAAGAATATGAGACACAAACACACAGGAGGCCATGTCTCTTTCAGCAGAGAAAACTGTGAATAGTGGAGTGTGCACAATTATGGACACAATTGTTAAATCAAAACACATCACAGTCACGCTGGCATGTCACTTTTAATGGGTAATGCATTCCCCAAGAAGTCAAAGTCTCTGCTAACAACACGGAAGTAAAGCATCAAAATTCAGAAAGGGGTCTATAAAATGTGAAATGTCATCAGGAACATATACAGTTGGCTGCAGTGTGTACATTAATGGGCAGCTTGGCAGGTCCTTTACTATATGCTGCAGTCACTGAAATGCATATGACGACCAGTGAAGTGTTTGGCTTGAGCAGTAAAAAAATTTGAAATAAATTAAAGTCATGACATCTTCTGAATTAATGAAGCCTTTGGTTATACTGTGTGGTATATCACATGCACAGATTAGAAAGCTCCAAAACTGGATACATTTCTCCAAGGCATGCTGAGAACTCAGCCTACCTTCTTCTTGTGGCATCCTCCTAAGTGAAGATCTCTGGGAAATCACAACTGCTACATCACTGAAGAGTCTTGGGATACAAGCACCACCAGATTTCAGCCTTGACTATAAACTAAGATCTGCAACTTGCTTTAGTCATATTTAAACTCAAAATATGAAAGTTCTTGTTTTCCTAAGGCTGTTTATAAATACCTTCACTGACAAAGCAATTTTCAATATTTTCTTTGAAGCATGTCACTGGAAACATGGAATTTGGAAAACACATACTGGGATAGAAAGGATGGAATAAATAAATCCACTCTCACTTTGGTTATTGGAATATATCACAGAAGCTGGCAGAGGGGAAATATCCAAGGCGTATGCAGGCAGATGGATCACAGCAATCAAGATGACTAAACCCAAAAGGCATAGTGAGTCCCCCTTTTTATTAGTGGCAAGCTTGGAAAGTGAAGCTTAGCTGATAATTTGGTTATCATCATTAATATTCAGTGCCAGCTTCACCCAGTAGCCATACTCATAATTTGAAGAGGTGAAAGAAAAGTTCTGGGAGTAGACATCTCCAGGAATAAGGCCATTTCTCTTTCATTGGGGAATTACATTTTCACCACAATTTGCTTTGTGATGTGCGTCATCAATTTAAGGGTCCATTTAAAGCAGATTAAGAGTTGAAACCCACACAAAGTTTCAGTAAACTGTAAGAGTGAAGCACACGGATATTGTCATTCATCAGTGGAGACCTGATAATCATAATGCGACTTAGACTGTGCCATGCACAAGGTGAGAGCAGGGGCTGGAGTGTCTTATTAACTAAAGAGGCACATGTACACTGGGGACATTTTCCAGTGAAAGAAACTCACTATGAAGCAGAAGATTCTCCTAGGTATTGATGCAGAATGAGTAGAGCACACTTATGTAGAGCAGAGGATGTTGCATTTAAGCAGGGACGACAATGAGCTACAAAGGGGCCATGGATGCCAGAGTGTTTATTTTCAGTTACTGGAAGTCAACCATTTCCATGGATGGAAATGGAAGAGTCTCAGAAGATACCGCTGGTTCCCTCTGTATCAGTTTCCAAAAAAGAACATATTTCCAAAGACAAAAAGCTTTCCACCAGAAGGTTATTCTGTTGTTGAGTAGCAGCTTCTCAGAGTTAAAGAAAGGTTCCATTCATGACACTCTGTATTCCCCAGAAATTAGTAAGATGCCCTGCAAAGAAAAACAATGACCTTCAACTCATTCCTGATACAGTTTGAGTCCACGTGACTCAAATTGTATTGTCTTATAAAATTTTCAGTAGATTTTGCCAAGATGACATCTTATCATGTGTCTAAATGTCTTGTTTAGACGATGTAAACATTATCATCCTAGCCAAGAATAGCTGATGAATGTTTATGTAGCTGTGCTCACCTCATCTCACTTGCTTTTCATTTTCTTGTCTGAAGGATGAAACGTGGTTGAATATTATATTTTTAGATGGTTTGAACAAAACAAACATCGAATGATAATACTAAGAATAGCTATCCAATCTTCAATATCAATTGAAAGTCCTATATTTTAGGTGTGTGGTTATGTATTAAGTTTTTAACTGAAACAGAGGTAAATGGCCATTGTAGAAACTGTCAGCCAATGTGAAGGGATAATTGACACAAAATTCTATTCTTCTTAACCTCAGTTATTAGTTTATCCTCTTCCCTAAACGTTCATTTTAACTTGTAAACCACACTATTTCTAAATGGTTACACACTACAGTATTTATATGGTATACAGGTATAAACTATATATCTATAACTTATAGATATATAACCATATATCTATAATTTATATCTATAAACTATATAAATTTCATCCTTATATAATTAAGGGTCATTGAAAATATAACTTTAAAAACCATGCAGTAGTTTATCAGAGGCATACTGTAATTCAGTTAGTCAATCACTATTGTAATTTTTTCAACTGCTAACCACAACATAATCAGAATCATATTTCACACTATATTTTTAAGTTCAACCAATCAAAATATTTTAATTTTTGATTTAAAATGTAGAAGTAATAACTTCCTACATTTTTATTATCAAAAATTTTTTAGAGAACCAGAAAGTGTATAACATTCTGCTTGAAGTAATGACTCTTAAGAACTGAAGAGTCAGAGGAATTTAATTTATAACTGTGAGTCATGTGATGTGGTTAATATAATGAAGGTACATTAAATTCCAGAATAATATAGGATTTGAAAATGAATAATGTAAATATAATTACTTTAGTGAAGAGTTTGCAAAATGACAACATATTTTACTTATATTGTTTAATTTATACATTTTTTACACATGCAAATTTTGGCGCTTATTATTAAATGTTCAATTTAATATTGTATTCAATTGTATTCAATTGTATTCAATTCAATACATATTCAAATATGTATTTTCAATAACATATATCTCAGTCATATATTTTGACACAATATCCTTTAATATTTACAAATAAGAATATATTTTGCTGTTTTCTTTTTTTATTGCTTGAAATCTTTATTGGTACATTACATATAAACATTATGATTGAACTCAACACTGAGAATTTTTACCAGTATATGACATAACTTAATTCTCATTTTTTCCCATAGCCCTAACCACCCTACCACTCCCACCTAGTATATATGTAAATTTGGTTTTCTTTCTTTTATGTTATAATCTCATTATTTCCCCCTTCACCCTATTTTGCTTTGAATATTTTCTGTTTCAAAATATTTAACATACAATTCTAGAACCCATTGATATCTTTATTTTCTCACACCAGAGAAAAGATGTGATATTTACCTGTTTGTTACCTATTTATTTCACTTATGAGGATATCCTCAAGATATATATCCATTTAAATTTAAATGATTCAAAATTATCATTGTTCATGGCAGAGTAATACTCTGTTCTGTAGAAGAACCATAGCTTTCTTATCCAATCTCCATTTGATAGACATTTGGGTTGTTTCCAAGATTTAGCAATCACAAACTGAGCTGCTGTAAACATGGGTGCACATATGTCACTGTGATATGAGTCTTTTAATTCTTTTCGGTATATACCTAGAAGAGCGATGGCCAGGTCAAATCGGACCTCCAATCCTAGTGTTTTGAGGAATCTCCAAACTGATCTCCACAGGGGTTGTATGAGTCTACAGTCCCACCAAGAGTGGAGAAGGATTCCTTCTTCTCTGCAGCCTCACCAACATTTGTTGCTGGCTAATTCTGAAATGGCAGCCATTCTTTGTGAAGTGAGATGAAATCTCAGTGTTGTTTTCATCTGCATCTCTCAAATGACTAATGATGTTGAGTATTTCTTCATATCTTCTCAGCTGCTCTTATTTGTTTCTCTAAAAGCTGTTTATTTCAGATGCTCATTTTTGAATTGGGTCTTTAAATTTGGGTGGGCTGATTTTTTAAAAACTCTTTATATATTCTAGATAGTAGTCCTTCGTCTGAGGAACAGCTGGTAAAGACTTTTTTCCTACATCGTTGATTGCCTTTTTTGCTCTGTTGGTGGTTTCAATTGCTGTGCAGAAGCTTTTTAAAAGGACGAGGTCCCATTTGTTGATTTCTTCAGCCCATTCCTGTGCTATAGAAGTTTTGTTCATGAAGTCTTTCCCTAAGCCAATGTCTTCAAGAGTTTTACCTAAACTAATGTGCAATAAGTTTAGAATGTCTGTTTTAATATTTAGGTCTCTTATCCACTTTGATTTTAGCTTGGCACATGGTAAAAGAGCTAGATATAGTTTTAGTCTTTGGCAAGTTAAAGCCCAGTTTTTCCAGCACCATTTATTAAAGAGGCTATTTTTCCTCCATTGAGGATTTTTAGCTCCTTTGTCAAAGATGAGGTGGCTCAGTGTATATGGAGTAGTTATTGGACCTTCTAATCTACTCCACTGATCCTCAGTTCTGTTACTTTGCCAGCACCATGCAGTCTTCATCACAGTGGCTGTATAGTGTAATTTCAGTTTTGGGGTGGTAATACCCCTACCATGTCCCTGTTGCTTAGAATTGCTTTTGCTGTTCTAGGTCTTTTGTGGTTCCAGATGGAAGTTTGGATTTTTTTCTCTAGATCTGTGAAATATGCTGTTGAGATTTCAATCAGGTTTGCATTGAATCTGTATAGTAGTTTTGGGATTATAGCCATTTTGACAATATTGGTTCTTCCTACCCAGGAGCAAGGTATGTCTTTCCATTTTTTTGATATCATCTTCTATCTCCTTTTTTTTTACAGTGCTATAGTTTTCAGAGTAGAGGTCTTTCACCTCCTTTGTTAGATTTATTCCTAGATATTTTATTTTCTTGGGTGTTATTGTGAAACAGACTGACTCTCCAATTTCTATCTCAGTGGGTCTGCTGTTGTGTACACAAAGGCTATTGATTTTTGAACACTGACCTTGTATCCAGCTACCAGACTAAATTTGGCAATTAGGTCCAGCAGGTTTTTAATTGAGTTTTTAGGAACCGATAGATTGAGTACCATGTTATCAGCAAATAATGGCAATATAACTTCTTCTTTTCCAATCTTCATTCCTTATATTTCTTTCGCTTGCATAATTGCTATGGATACTATTTGAAGAACTATTTTAAATGGAAGTGGTGGGAAAGGGCATCCTTGTCTTGTTCCTGATATTAGTTTGAAAGGTTTCAATTTTTGACCATTTAGTATGATGCTGGCTGATGGATTCTCATAGATAGCTTTTATTAGGTTGAGATACAAACCATCTATTCCAATCTTCTGTAGGGTTTTGAACAGAAATGGGCATTTTATTTTGTCAAACATTTTTTTCATCGATTGAGATGACCATCTGGTTTTTGTCCTTCAGCCTGTTAATATAGTGTATAACATTCATTGATTTATGTATGTTGAACCAACCTTACATACCTGGATGAATCCGACTTAGTATAATATTTTTGATAATTCTCTGTATTCTGTTTGCCAGTATCTTAGAGAGGATATTAGCATCAATGTTCATTAGGGATATTGGCCTGTAGTTTTCTTTTTGGTTGGGTCTTTCTCTGCTTTTGGAATCAGGGTAATGGTTGCTTCCAGGAATGAGTTTGGGAGCACTGCTTCCCTTTCAATTTAATTAAAGAGTTTCAGAAGTAGAGGCACTAACTCTTCTTTAAAAGTTTTATAGAATTCAGCAGTAAAAACATCAGGTCCACAGTTTTCTTTTTTTGGATGTTTTTAATTAGATTTTTAATTTCAGAGATTGGTACTGGGGTATTTAATATTTCTATATTTTCTTCAGCTTTGGAAGTTCATATGCGTCTAGAAATCTATCCATTTCTTCTACATTTTCTATTTCATTAAAGTATAAAATTTCAAAATAGGTGTTTCTTACTGTCTGGACCTCTTCTGGGTCTGTAGTAATTTCTCCATTCTCATTCCTAATAGCATAGATATTAGCCTTTTCCTTCCTTTGTTTAATGAGGTTGGCTAAGGGTCTATCAATTTTGTTTATCCTTTCAAAGAACCAACTCTTCAATTCATTGATTTTTTTTGTACCATTCTCTTAGTTTCTATTGCATTAATTTCTGCCCTGATCCATATAATTTCTTGCCTAGTGTGAGTTTTGGATTTTTCTTTCTCCTCTCTTTCTAGTTGCTTGAGGTTCAGCATTAAATTATTTATTTGAGCTTGCTCTGTTTCCTGGATGTAGGTCTTCACTGCTATGAATTGTTCTTGTAGGACTGCTTTCATTGTGTCCCATAAATTTCTATGTGTTGTACTGGGGTTATCGTTTAGTTGTAAGAACTGTTCAGTTTCTTCTCTAATTTCTTCTCTGATCCATTTGTTGGTCAGTGGTGTATTGTTCAGTTTCCATGTGTTTGTGAGGATTCTGGGCTTGCTTTTATTATTCATTCCAATTTTAGGACACTGTGGTCTGACAGAAAACAAGGGATAACTTCAATCCCTTTGCACTTACTTATACCTGTTCTATGAACTAGCACATGGTCTATTTTGGAGAATGATCCAGAGCAGCTGAGAAGAATGTAAATTCTGACTTTGTGGGGTGAAATACTCTGTAGGAAAGTCCATTTGCTGAAGAGTCTGGTCTAGCTCAAATATTTCCTTATTGCCTTTTTGTGCAGTTGACCTGTCTGTTTGTGACAGTGGGATATTGAGGTTCCCTACTATTATTGTATTGGAGTTTATCTACTTTTTCATGTCCATTCATCTCTGTTTTATATAGTTGGTGCATTAGAATTTGGAGCATAGATATTTAAAATTGTGGTTTCTTTCTCTTGGATTTTTCCCTTTACCAAAAGATAGTGTCCATCTTTATCTCTCTCCATCAGTTTTGGCTTGAAGTCTATTCTGTCTGCAAATAAAATCACCATTCCTACTTTCTTGCTGTTTCCTGTCACATGGAGTATTCTTTTCCATCCCTTTACTTTCAGTTCATGGGTTTCTTTCTGAATTAGGTGTGTTTCTTGTATGTAGCATATTGTGGGATCTTTCTCTTTGATCCACTCTACCAGTCTGTATCTCTTAATTGGCACATTGTATCCATTGACATTAATGGTTATGACTGATATAGGCAAATTTAGTGCTGTCATGTTTTCCTATTCTTGTCTCCATTGTTCTACTTTTGCCCTTTTCCCATCAGTTTCTTTTTTGGCCCCATGGGTTGACTCGGTTAGGTCTCATGGATTTGTAAACTTCCTTATTTTTCTTCAAGGATATTCTTTAAAATGTTTTGGAGCACAGATTTCATATTTGTGAAGTTTTCAGGTGTTCTTTGTCAAAAAGTATCTTATTTCCCCATCAATTTTGAAGGATACTTTTGCAGGACACATTAGTCTGGGTTTGAAGTTGTTTTCCTTTAGGGCTTGAAAGACTTCACTCTCGGCTCTTCTTTGCATTGAGTGTTTGAGTTGAAATGTCTACTGTGATCCTGACAAGCTTCCCTTGGTATGTGATTGTTTTCTTTTCTCTGGCTGTTTTCTGTATTTTATTCTTTTTTTGAATATCTGGAACTTTCATAATTATATGCCTTGGTGTAGATTTTTTTCATGTCATGGGCATGTGGAGTTCTGTATGCTTCATACATTTGTATGTCCAACTCTTTTCCTTTATCTGTGAAGTTTTCTGTGATTATATCTGTGAATAGTTTTTAAATGGCTTTAGAATTGTCTCCTGTTTCCTTAGTGACTCTAATCAAACTTATGTTATTCTTCTTTGAATCATCTAGGAGCTTTAGGATTGATTTTTCATTATCCCTTGCTTTTTTCCATAGATTATGGCTTTCCTGTTCATTGGCTGATGTCCTGTCTTCTAGGTCTGAAATTCAGTCTTCTGTCATATTCATTCTATTGCGCAAACTTTCATTTTCTTTCTTAATTTCCTGGGCTTCTGCTTGTAGGTGTTTAAAAGGTTCCATTGTTTGTTTTTGCTATCTTAGATTCTATCAACTCCATGATGTCCTCTTTAGCTTTATTAATCGTTGTGTTGACTGTGTCCAATATCTCTGCTTTCATCTCAGAGATCAGTTCTGATTTCCATTTTACTAGATCTGCTTTGGTTACCATTTCTGAGGACCCTGGAGACTGGCCTTCCAACTTCTCTATTTCCTTTCCCCCTCTGTGTAACCTGGAGGTGAGGATCTTTGTATCTTACACTTTGAGTGCTTCCTCATCTTTGAGTTTCTATCGTTTTTGCCTTTGTACCTGCCCTGTTTTCTGGTGATGTTTGTTGCGAGTCTCTTTTCTCCTAATATTTAGTAATATTAAAATATCAGTGTTTCCTGGGTTGTTCTTTACAGTCTGTCATGGGACCAATACAGAGTCCCTGGATGTGCTTGTGCAGTTGACATGGAGAAAGGCAGGCTCTGGCTCTGCCTGGCTGCGATGACACTGGCTTCTGCTTCCCTGACTCTGTTTGTTGTTATACTCATTCCCTGGGTGCTCTTCCGATGTGTTCCTGGAGGCCAGAGGGCTCTGACTCCAGCACCACTGCAATGGTGCGGGCCGCTGCCTCTGCGGCCCTTGTCGCTGTTATACACAGTCCCTGGGCACTCTTTTGGCATGCTCCGACTTTGACATAGCTGCAGGGGGCATGCCCTATTTTGCTGTTTTCTTAACCATGGTATTAATAGAAACTTTTAAAAAGGTAATATGAAGATGACCATAGAAATAGGTTCAAAACTTTGGCTATTACTTAATGAGATCACAAAGTTACAACTGCTTTAAAGAATTCCATACACATAAGTCAAACACAAATATACACAAAACAATCAAACATACCAACATGTACCTACATGTATACACAAAAATAGATCACCATTCACAGCTTTAATAGTCGCAAGTAATTTGTAAAACCATGATAACGAATATTTGTATTGTCTTAAGCTTGCTAGGATTTATATTGATCACAGTCAATGATGAACCAATACAGGCTAGATGGTGAGCAAACTGGCCATCAGCTTAGTTGATGCAAATTTCAGCGCTCAACCTAGTTACCTCTGCTGAGAAAATTTCATACTATATTCAATTTTATGCTACAGTGAACATTCTTCAGAATTTCATGATTTCTCCTATGGATACGTTTCAAATATATTTACCTACAATTATTGCAATACTGCATGATTACCTTGCTTGCTTTATTTTTATTTATTTGTTTTTATATTTGGGCAACTGCTAAATTGCTTTAGTATACGCTACTTTAGTGTAAATGACTGCACTCATTGTTAAGTATATTTATAGTTTCTTGCACATGTAAAAATATTGTATTTATTTTTTTATTTTTTAAAAAATTTGATCACTGATCTACTCTGACTGCCTTACTTGGTAATGAAATTGGGCTATTATTCATGTATTTATTGGTACTTGAACTGATATTTTAAAATTGTTTACACCTATGATTTTATATTTTTAGATTTTCATTTATTTCTGATCATTATGTGGAAATTGTTTCTATATTTTATACAAACATTACCTGTGATGTGTGTTAAATATTTCATTATAATAGTCACTTTTACAAATAATTTTTTAATTTACTTTGTTGATACATTTTATATATGCATTATAATCACATTACAAATTAAGAGTTTGACACAACACATCTTGATTCTCATTTTTTTCATTCCCTACACCTACCCCTTATGTACATAACCTTCGTTTCCTTTTTCTTACCGTAAATATTTTTCTTTCCGTTCTTTACTTATCCTGTCCCCCTTTTTCCCTTTTCCTTTTTAAAATTTCCTTCCTGTTTCGCAATGCTTATCATACATTTTGGAACTCAATTTCACCTTCAGTTTCTCCTACCAGAGAAATGATATAGTATTTACACATCTGTGACCTACTCATTCCACTTATTAGTATGTCCTTAAGGTACATCCATTGGAGTCTAAATGATTCAAATTTATCAATATCTATGGCTGAGTAATATTCTATTTTATTTTTTTAAAAAATGCTTCTTTATTCAGTGTCCTGTTGATGGGTATTTGGATTGTTTCCAAGATTTAGCTATTACAAACTAAGCTTCTGTAAGCATGGGTGCACATATGTTGTTGTGATGTGAATCTTTCAATTTTCTCATGTGTATACCCAGCAGGTAAATAGCAGAGTTGGATGGATCTCCATTATAGGTTTTTAGGGAATCTCCACAAAATGCACATTGATTCTCCAAGTCTACATTCCCAACAACAGTTGAGAAGGGTTCCTTTCTCTATACAGCCTCGCTGGTATTTCTTGTAGGCTCACTACTGGTAGCAGCCATTCTTTCTGGAATGAGACAGAATATCAATTTTATTTTCATCTGCACCTTGAGAGTGACCAGTGATGCTAAACATTTCCTCATATGTTTCTTTATTGCCTCTACTTTTGCATTTAAAAATTATCTGTTCATTTCAGATGCCCATTTTTGAACTAAGTCTTTTAATTGGGGTGTGACTGACATTTTTTAAGTTCTTTGTGTAGTCTTGATAGCAGCCCTTTGCTAAGAAGCAGCTGGTAATTTTTTTTCCCCTGTTGTGAGTTGTCTTTTCTCTCTTCTTATGATTTCTTTTGCTGCACAGAAGGTTCTTTAGTAAGATGAGATCCCAGTTGTTGATTTCTTTGCTAGCTCTTGTTACTGGGTCTTATTCATAAAGTCTTTCCCCATTCAAACTTTTCCAAGAGTTCTACCTAACCAGTTTTGAAGCAAGTTTAGCTTTTCTGTGTTAATATCTGGGTTCTAATACACTTTGATTTTAGTTTTGTACATGGTGGAAGAGATAGATCAAGCTTTAGTCTTGGGCAGGTTGAAACTTAGCTTTTTCACCACTATTTGTTAAAGAGACTATCTTTCCTTCATTGAGAGTGTTTGGTTTCTTTGTCAAAGATAAGGTGGCTTAGTATATCTGTGGTTATTTCTAGATCTTCTAGTCTGTTCCACTGATCACTGAGTGTGTTTCTTTGCCAGTACTATGCCATTTTTATCATATAGGCTTTGTAGTACATTTTCAATTGGTGATTGTGATACTCCCCTGCCACCTCCTTGCTGCCTAGATAGCTTTGTTATTCTAGGATTTTTCTAGTTCCACTCACATTATTGATTACCTTCTTTAGCTCTATAAAATATGGCATTGGAATTTCAATCAGAATTGCACTGAAACTATGTAGTAATTGTGGAATTATAACCATTGAAATGATATTGGTTCTTCCTATTCAGAAACAAAGGATGTCTTTCTGTTTTCTGATATCCTTTCCATCTCCCTTTTCAGAGTGCTGTAGTTTTCAGGCTAGAGCTCTTTCACCTCTTTTGTTACACTGATTCGTTGGTATTTCATTTTTTGGACATTATTATAAAAATAATTTATTTTCCAATTTCTTTCTCAATTACTTTCTTGCTTGTGCATACAAAAGTTACTTATTTGGGGGTCCAACTGCCCTACTAAATCTGGTGATTAAGTCTAGCAATCTTTTGGTTGAATTTTTAGGATCTTCTATATCATGTCAGTAAATAATGACAGTCTACCGTCTTTGCTTAACTTTTTTCTTAAAAAAATTTTTTATTATCTAATTCCAGTGGATAATATTGCCAATCATACATGAACTCAATATTCTATTTTTTCTACATTCTGGTAACCTACAATTGATTCTATATCTATCATTTGTAAATTGCAAGTATCTCACAGAAGAAATCAATGTAATACTTATCCTATGTGTCTCATTAATTCATTTAGCCTGTTTTTATAGTTTATAACATATATTCAAATGTTATTTATTTTGGTGGCTGAATAATTTTATTCTGTAGATGCTGTATTTTATTCTTCACCTGTAGAAGAACTCTTGAGTTCTCACCTTTAACTATTGTGAATGATGTTACTATATATGAATATTTGTATAAAGTATAGTTCAACCCCTTGTTTTTAGTTCTTTGGTACTGATACTTAGGAGTGGAATTTCTGAGTTATATAGTAACTATCACTTTTTATGAAAGGTACAAATGTTTCCCCAGCAACTGAACCATTTTTCATTACTAAAACCTCTACCAAGTGTTGCAGTTATTTCCCATAACCACCAATTTCCTGTACCTTCCCTTTGTCATTCTAGTAGTTGTAGAGCATTATTTCACAGAGATTCTGCCTCACATTTGGTGGTGACTAATGATGTGAGACATAGTTTCATGTGTCTATTGACCATTTACATATCTTCTTTGATAAATGTCTTGTCTAGTCCTTTGTCCATTTTAAAATTATTTTTCATCATTGAATTGTAGAAACCCTTTCTAAAATCTGCAGAATATAAAGATTTTAAGACCTTTTTCTTTCAATTTGTATATTGCCTTATACATATTTTGATAATGCCTTTTTAAATCAAGAATTGAACTCAGGATACTGTGCTTGCCAGGAATATGTGGCATCACTGAGATAAATCCTCAGTCTCCACCGTGTCTACTAAGTGAAGGATAGTTTATTTTCAATGAAATATTATTTTCTGTTTTATTATACATTGGATTTTGATTTTGGTGCTATATACTCTCCTTGCCAAACTTAATGTCATAGTTTATGCATAGCTTTCTTTTAAAATTTTTATTTACTTTTTTCTTCAAAACACTCAACACATTTTACATGTTTTGACTTAGTTTTGGTGTATGAGTGAAATAAGGGTTCAGCCTCATTCTTTAGCATATAGAAGTTCAGTTTCCTTAGCACGATTTATCTGTAATGAATTATCTTAATTCCCATGTCAAAATCCCCTTGAATATATAAATAGGGATTTATTTCCATTAGCCTATGCAACTGCATATTAGGACCATATTGTTTTACTGCTTTTGGAAAACTTTTAAAATTGAAAAGCATAAGGCTCTCCAATTTTAAAGAAAATCATTTTTCCTATTTGTGTTATCTTGGAATTACATATTATTTTGAGAATCAGCTTTTGCATTTTTGTGAAAATGAGCTATGGAAATTTTACCAGGGAATCTATTGTTCAAATCACTGTGACTAGTATTAACATTTTAATAACATATGTCTTCTTATACGTGAACATGGATGTTTGATCTTTGTCTTCAGTTACTATGTTTTCTGTTAACTCTCTTTTTAATTTAGATAGTTTTCTGTACTACCTTCCTCTTGAATTTATTGGATGTTGTATTATGTTCATATTATCAATCTTTAACATTTTTGGTAATAACAGTCAATGCTCAATAATTCTATACAATTAAAATATATTACTCTTTACTCCACAATACTTTAAAAAACATAATTAATATATATTTATTATTAGTTTTCCTTAAGGTTTTACTTTTTATTTCTAAAATATTTATTGATTTTTTAAAAGTATTATTTACAAAAATTGTGTACATTTAATGAGTATGGTATATTTTTCTAGAATAAAAAAATATCTTCTTACGGTGAAAGAATTCTCACAAGTAAACTAGCTCGCCCAACATTTCAAGTATCATATTATTTTTGTCTAGTTTGATTATGATGACACTTAAAATTTATACTTGCAACACATATGCAATATGAAATACATTATTATTAGCTATAATCACCAGGCAGAATATTAGTTTTAGGTCTTACTCATCTTATATCTGAAAATGTTGCCAATATATTTCTATTCTCATATTAAGCAGCCTTTAAAAACTACAATCCTATTCTCCTGTTTTCTTGAAGATCATATTTTTTAATACAAATTACATTATATAATATTTGTCTTTCTCAGTCTGGATATTTTCTTCTGTGGTAGGTTCTTATTCTAGATTCTTCAAGTCACTGACCGGGCTGTTCCCTCAGTGGTATCACAGCCTCAGACGATGATGCTGCCTGTGATCCACTGGCTCTGAACACTCTAGGTGCACCACAGTGCCACAGCGCCACATTCCTTTCAGTAGGATCTGTGAGAAAGTGTTTGTTTTTCTCAGTGGTACAGGGAAATACATTCCCAGACTCACAGCTCCCTTCTCTCGCTGAGAAAACTGTAAAGGGATTCAGTACCTTCTCATACTTCATCACGACTCCTTCCTGGTTAACCTTTCAGTTTCAGTTGTTTGGAATTACACTGAACTTAATCTGGACAATCTAGAATTATTTCCTTATGTTATGATCAACTTCCGTCCTATCTGTTATACTGATACATGTCTAATACGTGTCATAACACATAAACATCTCTCAAAGATTAGAACATAGACAACTTTGAAGGACATCATTTTTCAAACAGAAGTGTTCACCATGATGTCTCAAAATGTTTGACTGTATCATATGACAATATGTTCACCCTCCACCCAATGTGGGTGTTTTTGCTATCTCTTCACATTTAAAACTGCTTAGCTACTTATCTTTGTAACTGAGTATCTCTTCTGGGAAAGCCCCAAAATAATTGCTTCTCATTTCTAACAGGTATGGGTAAGAATTTTCTGCACCCAGAGTACAGGAAGCGTGAACTGTGATATCTCTGCCTTACAATTCTGATTTCAAAATTTCTACAGAAGATTTACTCTCTTTTTCAAAAACTTGGTAAAATTGTGGTAAAATTTTGTATTTCTGAATGAACTGAATATAATTGTCTTTTCTTTTTTATTCAATAACATTTTTTATACTTGATCAACTAGCTTCTTTGAATGAATTCTACAGCTTTGATAATTTTAGATCTAAAGTTGAGGCGCTTATCTATTATAACCTGAAATTAATTATTTGAGCTATTGATGTCCTTATGAACATAATTTTTTTTACTGATCTGATTTTTCTCTTCATGTGGTCTCAGAACGTTATAGTATGAAGCTAACATTCAACAACAAAAGTACTGCAATGAATGGACACATGTGGTGAACAAACAGGCCGATTTTGCTTTCTGAGTTCAAGGAGAAAAATCCATACTAGTAGGAGTGTTAGTTTTCTCCTGCTGCTAAAAGAAGTAACCACAAGCTTAGAGTTTAGCATTGCTCTCATTTATTATTGCACATTTCTTTGGGGCTGCACACTTACTCAAGTATTGCAGCTGATTCATGTTGGGAAATTTTATTTCCTTGCTGCTTTTGTGTTATTTGTTAATTGCTAACCAGGTTCATCCGCAGATCTATCAGGCATCTCTAAGGATCATCACACGTACAGCCATGAAGATAGCAAGGAAACTTCTCTGCATCACATGTCTTATAAATTCTGTTTGTCTAGACTAATATATAAAGGTTCATATGATTAAGTGGGTTACATCTCACAATCTTTCTTTCTGAAAGTCAATATTCCATATAATACAACTTTCCCCAAAGGAGAAAAACAAATTAATTTTTAATCTTGATTATTATGTGATATGTAAACACAAGAGAGGGGTGATATGGGAATGTTGTCCAACACAGAAATATGTCAATCATAGTAATATTACCAGGAGACCATGATTTCAATTATGAATTGAAATTAAGAATTAAAATGGTAGAATTAAGAATGAAGTAACCGAAATTACTCAAATGTCAATATGATAATAGCTTAGTAACAATTTAGGGGAATAAGTAAGCCTAAAATGAATTAACAGGAAGCATATTAATACATAAAGGAAAAATCTGAAATGCAAGACAATGTAAAACAAGTGTGAAATGATGAAGTCTAACATTCCTCAATTTGGAGTAATAAGAAACAGTGAAAGAAGACAAATGTTTGTAAACATGTTTGAAAATTTGTGTACCAAATAGAAAAGACAAATACACAGTAAGTCCTAAGAACAGTACAGAAAGAAATTCTATTGCTGTGATTGGATATTACTTGTCTCCGATGAGTATATATGTTAAAGGTTTCACTCCCAAGCAGGTGGTATTAAGAGCTGCTGTGAGTCTTCAAGAGCTAAGGTTTTGGGGAAGTCCTTTGGTTGTTGGGAGATCTGCCTCTAACGTGTCATGTGGGTCCTCAGGATCTTTTCTCTTCTGTGCCAGTTCTAGATGTGGCCCTTTGCTCTTCACACATTCTCGCTATGTATGCCACTGTGCTCACCCTTCTCAAGCAGACCTCAGGTTTGAAGGTACAAAATTGTATGCTGAAGAAACATGTCTGTATATCATGAAGAGTCTAAGTCAGGAATTCCATGATTGGAATGGAAAGCTGAGTAATACAAATGTGTGAAAATACCAGTATAAAACGCAGACACCACACACACACACACACACACACACACACACACACACACACACACCACATGCACAGAGAAATAACCATAAAACACACAATGTACTGAAGCTATAATTTAAATTTTTAAAAATCAGAAATGTGTGATTCATCTTATCAGTGACATTTGATATCTAATAAATATTTAAGACATTATGTGTACTAACCCCTTAGTTAAATCTGTCTCCTGTTTACAAGTCCCAATCATATTAAAAATTATTCTTCATTTTTATTATTTTTAAAAAGCATTTTGGACCTGTTGAAGGATTTTGTCAGTGGTTTTGCACATAATTTTCAGTTGGTTACATTTTCTTGATAATTATTTGCTTATTCTATCAACATATTACATATTTGCTCTTGTCCCTGGAGAGATGTCTGGATTTTTTGGAAGTAGTACTTAGGTGACTTTTATATTTCAAGTGATCCATTAAAGAAGGGATATTGCTTTCTGTTCCCCTCTGTACTCTGTACTTGAAACATGGTGAACATTTCTTTAATATTGATCATGAGATATTGTTTCAATATATGAAACTAGATGTATATATCACAATGAACTTTATTTTTATGAATTATAAAAACATTTAACAAAAGATACTAAAAAAAATACAAAACACCTCAGTATCTCTGAAAAGGAACTTAGTATTATTATGCAGTCCTTTGGACAAAACTAAAAGTAGTTCTATTTAAGTAAAATTTACATGTTTATAGGTGGCTTTATAACTAATGTAAAACTTTATATTCATTGTCCAAGATTAGAAAAAAAAAACTCACTGTGGGGCAGCAGGCTTTCATCCTAGGATGCTTCTTATGCCCATGCTAAGGGATGCTTGGAAATTCCTGCATCTGGGCCTGATTTTTACAACACAGATCTATAATCTGAGCCTCTGACCCTGTCTGCTGCCTGCCATTCCCATTTGAGAAGACAATTACTGTCAATCACTATAGGTCCCAAAGGAACAGAAATTAAAGAAGAGTGAGCTCCAACAGATCTCCAAATGTTGTGGGGAAGGCCAGCTGTGTGCTTGTTGTAAAGTGATTTCTAATAAACTGCAGAAGAGCACTTATAGAATACTGTTCACTCAGGGAAAATTTTTATCATTTGTAATAATGCATAATACCATTGTAGAACAAAACAAATGCAAAATCTTCTGAAACATCAAGTAAAACAAATTAAACAAAACAAATGAACCTATTTATTGAAAAAGAAGTATCAGCTAATGAGTGTATATTCTATCAGGACCATTGGTCTCACTGATATTTATGTAGTAATTATTTTAATTCTAATACCACCTCTACAAAGAGGACATTATTACATTTTGTTTTGAAAAAGTGAGTGGATCATGGGCCAGGGATTTAGCTCAGTGGTTCTGGCACCTGCCTTGCAAGCACAAGGGCCCAGGTTTGATACGTGGTAATCACACAACAATGCTGGGAGTGGAGACTCACACCCACCAGCAATCAGAACCACCTACCACCATGCCGACTGTGGTGGTTCATGCCTGTAATCCGAACATGTAGGAGATAGAGGCAGAAGGATTTCTGAATTTGAGGCTGAGCTCAAGGTCAGCCTGAACTACAAAAGTGAGACTCTGTTTAAAAAAAAAAAAGGTGAAAAAATGAGTGGATGCAGTCTGAGTAGCTAAGACCCTTAGAAGCATCAGTCACATAGCTGATATGAAGCAGAATCTAAATTTTATTTCAGAAAACTTGATCCAGAGGTGGGGCCTTCCTCCCTACTCTGTATGTGGCACTGACTCTCCAGAGCAAACACCCAATGCCTGTTCAAAACTTTTGTATTCAGACCAGGTGATCCAAAATTGGGGAGATGAGGCTGTTTGCTGTCCTATTCCCAGACTTTTGCAAGGGATAGTCTGAAGATTTAAATGAGGGGGCGGTAGTACTATGAAGTACAAAGAGCGAGCCTGGGTACAAATCACTGTCCCTCCAACCTGGCTTTTGTGCTTAATTCATTCTCAGCAACATCAGAAGTTGGAGTTTGTGAAATTAAAGTAGCGACATAGGGCTCTTGATTTGTAACTTAGTATACTGAAAATACTCCCTATTATCAGCATGATTTCATGGTGATACACAGATAGCCTCCTTTCCCCAAATCTGAGTCACTTGGCCAGAATATATTTCTAAGAACCCCAGAGGCAACTCAGAAATCCTCAATTTATATAATATGATGACATTTTTCCTATTTTTCCTATTGACAGCTTGTAGAAAGAGAAA